>JBBKCR010000016.1:645682-660748 GCA_037577295.1 Ladigesia roloffi
AGAAGCGGTAGATATATAGATATATATATATAGATAGATATACATATATAAGAACCCATTTCTTGGATGCAACGATACTAAAAAAAATGCTTTAATGATAAAAAAAATACTAAACCAAAAGACTGACCCATGCCCTCCTCTTGAAACAAACATCTCATGGAAGGGAAATTGTCTGTGTAAATCTCGCTCAATGACATCTATCCACTTTGGGTCACCTTCCATCTTGTCTAGTTCCTAGAACCAACAACAAAAAACAAATAAACAATCACACCATTTGAACCAGAATTTCTGATTACTAGACAAAGAATGAAAAAGTAGCACTCCAGCAGTGCAGACAGCAGCAAAAAGGTCCTTGTGTTGGTTAAAGAATCACATCAAATATGATCAAAGCAGGCAGCAACAATAGAGCAAGAGTTGCAGTTACTTGCATTTCCACAGTGCTGCCTTTATATTCCTACTAATTCAGCAGCTTGCCCAAAATGGAAACCTATCAAATACCCACAAATATAGTTTTCATTTCCTTTTGATTTAAAATTCAATTTGACACCATTAAGTTATTGCATTACTTAACACAAAGACTAAATTAAAAGGCATTATTTGTCCATTTGCCCTTCAAATATGACTATATCCTAGGGTTAAAAAAACAATTTAAAAAGTGTGTGATTGTGTTTGAGTGTCTCTCAAACCTCAAACTTGCTGGCGTTTCGTTCTTTCTTCACTTTCCCCCCTGACAAGTAAAGCCATGCTCTGCCTCTCAAAGATGGAGGGATTCCTTTCTGACATCTAAGCCTCACCTGGGTGTGAAAGGAAAAGCTGTTATGCCTGGAAGCCTTTTAAATAATCACATGACAGACCTGAGTTTCCTAAATGTGACACTAAACAAAACCATTCAAAAGTTTGGAACCTGTTGCCTGTTAGGTTCATTTCTGGTTCTTAAAAATGAACATTCCAAGAGCACCCTTGTATTGTGAAAAACCGTGTTGTCATGTAGTAAAATAAAAGCTTACCCGTGCCTTTTTTTATCATGTAAATCCCCTGTATGCCACCAAATATGCTCCCAAAACTTTTTAACTGCATTTTACACTCATTACTCAGATTGGCTACTTTCAAACCTCGTGTCTGAGTTTTTCTTTTTCCCAAAACAATTATTTTTTTTATTATAAGTATTTGTTCAAAATATTTATTCATTAAACACACGTTATTTGTACCTTTCCGAATACCATATTAGGGTCCATCCCTACACTCCTGACTAGGGATCTGAATCTGTGGAGAAAGTGGGGTCCCAGAAGTGAATTTTTTTGGGTTTTGGAAAAAAAGCTGTAATTGTTTTTTGTTTTTTCGTTGCTTCTTCCTGCAAGCTCTGCAGTTGTTAAAGTCAGTCAATGGGACACTGCTTAACGCTACGACTATGACATGTTCAGGTTTTCGAGTTAAGATGTGCAAAATAAAAAGTTTTAGACCCTAAGCCAGGAGTAATACATCACTGCATCATCTGTGCTTTGGGGGGACGAGGTCTGATTTCAGTCGACAGTTCAGCCATTTAAATGGCACCGAAATAAGGCACCAGAATTTGCATTCTGTTTCGGTCCGGCATGTACCGGTTACATAGGTACTGGTGCCGTTTTCAGTACCCAACCCTATTGTGACGTCCTTGCCTCGTCTGCCACTACCCCTCGTCCTCATGCTGGTTGTTTATGTTTGGTGCGGTGCTGAGCAGCTTGCTTTGGTAACCTCTGTGCCCAAAAATAAACAACCTAGCATGATGACTAACGGCATGTCAAAAGAGGCCCGGACATCACAGTAAGTGTTTGAAACTAGCCAACATAGAGGACTTTATTAATTTCTGCTTGCTGCTGGTTGTATATTTCTGCTTGCTGCAGTCCAAATTGTTTCTCTGAATGCTGAAAATCCAAGATGGACCAAAAGCACGACTGCTGATCCGCATTTAAGCAGGGGTTTACCCACAATAAAAATACACACAGTGCATCCATCAATATGAAAAATGAGACAATCAGCCTTTTGGAAGAAATGATTAAATCCTTATATTTAAAAAAAAATTACATACTAGAATGATCAATTTATAGAAATTCTTGGTCTATAATCTGCCCTGACATTTGTTCACCACTTTGGAAATTTGAAGCATTATCACTTTTAATGTTGTAACTTCATTCTGGATTATAATTTCATGCTGATACTTTACAGTATGTATACTTGTTCAGCTTTGAAATAGAGATTATTAGCTAGAATTGTGTAAGATGCAAAACAGGGTTTCCAAACTTCTGAAAGAAAGAAAATAATTAAACCCTTCTCACATTTTCTTTTTAAGACACCTTTAAGCATTTAATAAAAAAAATATATATTAGGTGTAAAGAAATGTACAGGTCTAAATTACTCACACAAAAAGGAATGCAATTAATTGCAGTAAAAATGAAGCACAACAATCGCGTTGGTTTTTCATACACAAATTGCAATGGCATGCAAAGATGATGACTTTTAAACACAATTACTTTATAGTAGTGAGTGACAACAACCAGCCAGCTTCTTTTTATTATTTTTATTACAAGGCTTAAAATTAGCTGTAGTAATTTACCTCAAATTAAGGCAAAATGTACTGTCCTACCTGACAGTACTCTGAACAAGTAAACTGACCCATAAATCCTAAATTACCCAAGTTAATAAAACTGGAGCCACTTGAAAAAACACAGTAGAGGGTTAAAATAAATGTAACAAGTGTTAAATTAAATGTTGGCACGTTTTGAACTCTATTTGAATTGGAAGGCAATGCATGAATAAAGCCACTAGCATCTCAAACATTGAAATTTCACATCTGTTGTGAATAGTCCCTACACATTCTATGCATCCTGTGGTTTATTTACATTACAGTAATTACATAATCCCACCTCCCTAAAACCAACACTTAAAATCTCATTTTAAGGCATTTAATATAAGAGGGGAGAGCTGGTGCCATAGTGGTTAGGGCGTTCTCCCTGCGATCAGAAATTTATTTGTTCGAATACCAAGACTGCTAGTGGTACCTCTGAGGTTCTTCCCGGACAAATAACAGTTCTTGGCTGCCCACAGCTTCACTTGATGAATGGATTAAATCATGGGTCTCAAACCTGTCCAGATAGGGCCGCTGTGGTTGCAGGTTTTCGTTCCAACCAAGCAAGAGACACACCTGATTCCACTTCTGTAATCAGTTTGTCTTGGTTTTCAGTTACTCGGGTGTGATTGTTCTTGGTTGGAACGAAATCCTGCACCCACAGTGGCCCTTTCTGGCCAGGTTTGAAACCCCTGGGTTAAATGCAGAAAAATAATTTTGTGCTGTTCACAATGTGTGCTGTGGTGTTTTCAAGTCAAGAATGACTTTATAATTAACATCCATGTTTTTTACACGTCGAGGGTAAATCACCCATTTTTGTCGGTCAATAAAGGGGTGAAATGCTGCAGATTCTACAAAACTGAGTTAATCTTTTTTGACACTTGTAAAAGGTTTGTTTTAAAAGGTCTCCACATTATGCTATAATTTAGCATAAATTATACATTAAGACATTTGTTTAAAAGCAGCTTTTCGATCATCACAGGGTAGACCTGATCCGCATGCTGTAATTAGCATTCACAGTTCAAAAGGAATTAAAAAAATAAAAAAGCAACAAGAGGGTTTCTGCAGATATACAACGTAACTACATTCAGATGTTAAAAGCAACACAAACGGACAAATGCACTGACACACATGCAAACACGTCCAACCACGATAGCTCAGAAAAGCTCCGTTTAATTATACATTATTACTGATGGCTCAGTATAGTAGTGTTCTCTTTACCTGAGGTTTCTTCACCCCCAGTGAAAGCTTTAGAGCTTAAGAGAAGAAAGAATGACCGATTGCAGCACAGATACACGTACACACTGTAAGTGCATAAAACAGTTCAGTCAGATGCAAGGCTTGCCCAGACAAAACTCAACAACTGAGTCACTGAACTGCTGTATTTTTGAGGTTTTTGGTAATGAGTCCGAAACTCTGTGTTTGAAATATAATTTAAGAGGAAGAGCAGTAAAAAGGAAACATGGCAGAAAAAAAGGAACAGATACAGTGCTAAATGAGGAGGAATTTGCCATATTGCCCTGCTCAGGAAAATGCATATTTGTATTTGTAGCTCAGTTTCTTTGGACACCGTGGTATTTGCAATTTAGCTACAGTAGTCTTAGCATTCACCCTGACGTATTCAACATCAAACAGATGTGAATAAAAGTCATAAAGTCTTAAATTTAGTATGATCTTAATATGATCTTTTGGGCTTGTTGGTTTTGTTTATGTCTTGTTTAATCTGTCTTGTGATATTCTCCAGTAATAAGCCCCAAGAGGTTTTGCATTACTGAGGTTTGAATGAGCCTGGAAGGAAAACCTGTAAGGATAAATACAAAAAAAAACAATTTTTGAGAGACCTTCAGTAATTAAGGAAAACGCCCGGCAGCCAGTTTGTACACTCCTTTTCTGACTTATGTCTTATGTCTTTTCTGTCTTATGATGCCAGATATTTAGTAGGGTCTCATCATGATGTTGCAATGACACACATTTTTGGTCAAAAAATCATGGGAAAGATTATGCAAAATAGGAAGACCAGGCATGTACAAAGTACTGCTTTGAATAAGCCAATGTATGAGATTATAAATCACTACCTAAATGTAAATAAAATATGGAAATGAGATGTCTTACCTTCTTGAATCTCTTGCTGATCCATTTGTCCCAATTATTTAGCATTTCCAACCATTTCACCTCTCTATGCCTCAACACTTCTGGGGGCACATCTTGAGCACTAGGGTGAACAAAGCGAGAAGGCAACGGAGTGTGAATATTTTTTTGGTTGGGAATATTTTGGTTATTTTTACAGTTATGTAATGAAAGACAAGCACAGCAGCAAATAAATAAATAAAAAAGCATTCACAGCCTACTGAAAATTTTATGTTCATTCATCTAAAACAGCTATAATTACATAGCCGAAATATACTGGTTGATTAAGTCTCTTTAGTAAATAACATGACTGCACTTCTTATTACCTTGCAACTGCACTGTTAAAAAGCAAACTGCATCTGGAAAAAACTAATATATAAAACATACATTTTAAAACCCTTTTAGAGCCAAAACGTTCATTAGGCAGCTGCAGTGCATTAAAAATGCTGCTGCTAGATATTTAACCAAAACCGAGAAGAGATGACATCACTCCAGTTCTCAGGTCGTTCCACTGGGTCCCAGTTAGAACTGAATTGATTTCCAACCAGAAACTGAACACGGTGAAACTGCATTCATCCAATATGCTGTCGCTGCTGGAGCCAACCACCCATCAGCTGCTAAATACTAGGGCTGGGTTCAAAGAATCGATACACCGGTCAATATCGATTCTCGTTTAAAAAATATAATATCGATACAAAAATTAGCAGATCGATCTTTTCCTGTCGCCACTACTGCTTGCAACCGTGCAAGGAAAGCTATAAAACACTCCCTCCTCTCCCGTAGCGCAGCCGGGTGGATAGTGGCTCAGTGGTAGAGCACTCGCCCTGCGATCAGAGAGGGTGGGTTCCATCCCCCAGACCAGCAGCAACCTCTGAGGTACTGAGTGCAGTACCATCCTCACACGCTGCTCACCGGGCACCAAGTGACGGTCCGCTGCTTCACTCAATGAATGTATTAAATGCAGAGGAGGAATTTCACACTGTTCACACTGTGTACGGTGATGTGTTCACATAGACAACTTTCACTTTTCCATCAGAGTAAGGTCAAGCAGATTTTCCTATGCTGTATCTGCCGTGATTGCTGAGCTAGTGTGGATGGTTTTAACCAGCATTGGTCATTGTTGTTTTTTTATTTTTATTGAACCAATTTTATGGTTACAGTTGTTCAGCCATTTTTGTGGTTATCATTTCATTGTCAAATAGACATTTACAAAACAGGGTGACTAACTCTGTCATTGTTTTAAATGTAAGAAATTAAATAAGCCCTGGAAGTTCTTATTTGAGTAAATTCTTTAAATTCGTGACCCCCCCCCCCTCTCTCTCTCTCACACACACACACACACACACACACACACACACACACACACACTTCCTGTTATTCATTTTCTTAATGTGCAGTTGTTTTAATTTAAATTGAAATTTTTATAATGTTGGCAACAAAATCCAGACTTAATTCTGCACTATTCTCCTCTGCCTTATTTTAAATATGTGCCCTTCCACTACACTTTTAATATTCTTTTACTCATTTCTGTAGTATATTATTTCTTTACTTACTCATTTTTATTAGATTCCAGTAAAGCACAATGAATTACCTTTATATATGATAATGGGCTACATAAAAACTAACAATTAGCAGGTGGATTCTATTCCTGCTAGTATTGTGGGCAATACTCTTTTGCAACACACCTGTCAGGAAGTGAAGTGGTCATACCAGTATAATGTGCCTGTGCATTTGTTTGAAGGCCTCTGGTGAAAAGAACACGCTACATTCAACCACATAAGAGTAAAAAAGGTTCCTCGGAATGGAAGAAAGAAGTGAAAAGTAACCTGTCACTAAGGGGTTTCAGTTTAGTTTTTTAAAGAAACATGCTATTACAAGTACCACAGACACCATTTGACAGTTGATTCGTTCAGAATATGGTTATTTCATTAGCACAAATATTTACACACTATGCCGTCTCCTTGCTTCTGTAATTATGGCATGGTAGAGGACGTGGCCCACATCTTTAGTCAGGCTTCTCCTCCCATGGTCATCAGACTAAAGCGAATCTGTTTGAAGAGGCGAACCACACCCAGAACTACATAGTCAGCACAAACTTCAACATCCCACACAGAAGCAATTTCTCCAGTTAAGTTTAGCTCTTCAAATTCAAAGGCCAAACTCTAAATGAATTCAGTTTTGAAAGGTTGGTTGGACAACCTTAATTCTTTTACTGCCTATTTTTAACACAAAACAAGACTCCAATTAATGGAACCTGAATGCAAAAGTAATAAATTTTGTATTTAACTAGGCAAATATGCAATCCCACTTAAATAAAGCAACAATACTTCACCTCTTAGAAGTTTAACACTACACTTCATAACCTTATCAAAGATAACCATATCATAAACAGTAGTTTGTTTGGAGTATAATGTGTCAAATATAACCCTCCCAAATGATATTAGGTAAATTAATCTGGGCGCTACAGCTTTAAGTAGCTGAGCCCGCTCCCGCCGACGGCAATCAAGTTCTGGCAGACGGTCACTTTTTGGCACAACAAGTACAACAAGTACACTTTTTTTGTACTTTGGGAGCCGTGCCAGAAGAAACAGCTCTCTGAAATAAGCCGAACTTTCCCTCACTACTAAACTAACGAGTGAAGCTGTTGTCGTATTAACTGGACTAGCAGCACCCGCTGTCTGCAGCCACGACCGTCCAAAAAATTTTCCATGAAAATTACTCAATCTCGCGAATTTACCAGACTGGTCACGGGTCCGGACAGAACATTCACTCGTTCCGGATCCGGACCGCGGTCCGCAATTTGGTGATGCCTGCCCTAGAGCAACAACACTGGCCAGAAACAGGAGCCAGTGCTCATACCCAGATATAAATTTACATAAGCATAAATGCCATTACAAATCACTTTAATAAGTACAGAATCGGTTTTATGTTAATAAAAAATATGCTCAAGCGAAAAAATGTGGTTCAAAATGTAAGAATATTGCACATGACACCTCTAAACCACAGTTTCATTCTGACTTCCTCCTTCAAAACACAGCTCACATTTTATATACTTCCTCTTTCAATACCAATCTGTTCTAATTAAAAAACAAAAACAAACAACAAATGTCATCAATAAGGCTGTGTGATAATGGACTGGAAAAACAGGGTAAGCTATTAAACAATTATTAAATAAATAATAAAGAACCACAACATAATCTGATTAAACACCACACATGGTTTTAATACAAACACAGCTGTCAGCACAGGGTTTTAATACAAGCATAGCTGTCTGACACAAAGGTTTGCATAAAAGCCCTAGGTCATTTTTATAGAGCCCAATCGATCTTTTAAACCTTGCCTACTCTTTTTGCCTCCTTTAAATGAAAGAACAAAACTTAAAAAAATTACATTGCCAAATGATTTAACAGATGTTTTGAAAGCTGAATTTGGTTTTGATTACAAGTTTCTCTCAGTAGGGCAGGGCTGGCATGACCCTGGGGCAGCAAAGCCCATAAAGCAGAGGAAACAGGAAGCCTACCGTCCACTCAGCAGAGCAGTGCAAACCTCACTCATTTATTCCAAACTCCAGAAGCAGATTCAGGCCTTAACACAAGCCTGAAGTGCTCTATCAAACTGGTAAAAAAAAATGCATGTCTAAATGGTATAATGAGTTGCCGTCCAATTATTTATGAAGTGTATGAAGTTATGATTCACTGGTTTTCTTTAGGCCTTCCCGATCCCTATAATTGGACTAGTTTTGAAAGGTTGGTTGGACACATTTTTGGATACAGTATTATAGGGCACAATGGTTTGTTTATTTTGAGACCAAGTTTAAAGAATTTATTGACATGTAAAGCTTAATTAGAACTCATTTTTTAATGATGCTTTTGGCTACTCAGTGACACAGTACAACACACACTGATGTAAAAATACAAAATCACTTGTAAGACACAGGTCATTCATATGTATTATTTCCTATCCAAGTGGCCACTGATTAGCAACCAGAACACAGTGGAAGTAGGTACGGATGGCTGATAGAGCAAAAAAGTATTATCGCAATATATCAAGAAAGAAATGTTTAGTTTTTCCAAAGGTTTGAGCCTTTTACACTTTACATTGTATTAATTAGGGGGGTGCAAAGGCCCGAAAATGTACCAAAAAATTATGCACAAATTTCTAGAAACTTTCCATGGGAACTTTAATTCAGTCATTTTGGAAATATCAATATTAGCTAGTTTGAAATGGCTCCACCCACCGGATGGTGAATGTGGTATTTTTCTGTTAAATAAGAGAAAAAAACTGTGTAAAAAACACTAATGCATATAGACATGGGATGATAACCAGTTTCAAGGTTTACCGCAGTTAAAAAAGTCACGGTTTCAAAACTGCAAAAAAAAAAGTCATACCTACGATATGTGCATTGTTTGGGTCGTCAAAGGAAGGATTTGTTTTTGAAAATGTTATTTGTTTCTTTAGGCTCAAACAAGTGACTGCAATTATATTTAATTAACCCAGACATTTAAATACAACATTATAAAGCAGTAATTACAATACTGTGATACCGTGAAACCGTGATATTTTTATCCAAGGTTACCATACCGTCAGATTCTTATACCGGCCCATTCCTAAATGCAATACAAGGCAGATACGTAGATAGCATGCAACTGTCTTCAGAATATTTTACAAATGATGTACAAAATCTTGGATGATTACAAAAAAATGTCTAACATGATGCAGAAGAAACAGCATCATATTTACAGTAGCTAGCCTCTTTTAAGAAACTGTGCTAGCTAGCTTACATTTAGCATATCTGGTTTACTAGTTACAAAGCTATTGTGTGAATACCTTTTGATTTAATAGTTGCTAGTTAAACTTATCACCATAGATCAAATATTACCTACCTTACAATACTATGTTTATGCTAGAGTATATATTGCCCCAACTATATTATCAGGTCCCAAACCTCCAGTTCTTTCCTGTTAATTGCCATGACTTTCCATTGATTTTGTAACAGATTTTCAGGTAAGCTTAATTTGCATGCCCAAGTTTTACATTCAGTCAGTGTAAAGTGACCATACTTTCATATTTGAACACACCAGAGCATACAGTGTGAACATGTGAATGGCTTTGCTATACTGCATACATTGATTGCTCAGTCCGTAATAATAAACTGTATTGTATGGTGGGTAGCACGTTGAGGTTAATTTGATTGTCAGACAAAAAATTGTCAGACAAAAAAAAAAACGGTTCGTCCAGATAAACAACAAAAACAGTTCCACTGAATTCATAATAAAACACACAAAAAAAAACTCAAACACCCACCTATGGCTTCATAGCTTATTTCTGACTCATATTGCGACATCACTATTACCCTGGCATCTGCAAATGCTTGTGGTTGTTTCTGGAAATACTGGCAATTTTTTGACCATTATATGGATTAATATGAGTAATATGCGGATATACAAGCTTAAACTTTCAGTGAGGGATGGGTGGGGTGAAGACGACTCAATGACTTGATTAGAGATTAAAACTAAAGATTATTTGCACTCTCCTTTTTGGATCATTGTTTACAATTATATATTCCCTCGGGAATTGTCGGTCACTTGAAAACTTTGATTTGTTAACAAATTATTAGTAAAGTTAAAATGTTAAATATTTATTTTACATATTTGTTTACTTTGACATTTAGGGTCGGTTTCCAAACAGGGATAAAGCTTCACTACCCTTTGCTATTCAGTGGAAAATCTCTATTCACAGCACAACATAATCAAGGACTAGGCTAACCAACACTTAGTTATATGTTCTTTATTTTTATATTTAATGTTTTGCAAATGTTATACAAATTTTAAGCAGAGTCATGTATCTTTGTTATTATTAGTCTGAAATTTTACTATACAAAAAGAGGGAAAATTGATTATTGGCCAAAAAAAATATTGGCTTATTTCTAAATATCAGCATCAGCTTTTAAAAGATCCAAATCAGTTGACCTCTCCTCTAATTGATTTACCTCTCCATAATTTGGTGCAAAAAAAGATCTGAAAAAATTTTTTTTTTATGAAAATAAAACATCTAAACTGTGTCCTGAAATTCCTTAAATTAATTTAAATACAGTTTAAATACATTTAAATACAGCAGTGTAAATTGCTTCCTTTGTGTTCAGGAATATCACTTGTGAAATCTTTTCAATGAATGCCAGCATGCTTGTTATCACATGATTTTTACAATAAAACACATTGTAACTCCAACATGATCCTATTTACTCTGACAATGCAGACACAGCTAGCTGGCTTGCACCATGTTATAAACACTTGTGATATCTGGCTCAAAGATGGGGAACATTGCGCTCAGTTGGTCCCTTGGGTTATTCTGAACTTATCTCTCACCGCATGACAGCTTTTTGTAAGCAAACAACTTTTCCCTCTAGAGTAGCACACACACACACACACACACAGATAGAACTGAACATCCAGCACACACAAATGAGAGCTAAACTGTGACACTCCTGCTCGTTATAATTAGTTATAACCTGTTCTTCATCTTTATCAAATATAATCTGAAGTTTAAATGTGACAAGAAATTACACATTTTATGTGACAAGAAATTACACATTTAAGGATTGTCATTTCAGAGAGCAGAACATAAAGACTGGAAACTCAATACAATTTATTGTTACTCTTAAACCCTCATACTCCCATACGTTCACACACAGGCCTATTAGGGGTGGTATCGGGAACCAGTATTAAATTACTACTAACTTGGTTACTTACTCATCAGTACTGAAATCTGGAGAATCTCCTGGACGAACTGCTTTTGTTGTTTACGCAGCATAAATGCATCAACACATCTAACACAATTGCTATGCTGTTAATAAGAGTATCTTTGAGCATCATTATTGATAAAAAGTATCAGTAAAACCCTAATCGCTTCTTCCTATACAAACAAACAAACAACATAGTAAGTGATTTATTTAGCAGTTTGCTCTGTGTAATTTCATTAAATTATGAAATTTGAATGTTTAATTTTACTAGTGCCTAAACATTAACTTAAATTATATAGTTTCAGGCACTAAACATGCTCAATGTGAGGTTACATATACACACACACTCACTAACACACATACCACCCCCAAACAACTCTTATTCTGGCTGTATTTTGTGTTGTCTGCTAATATTCAAAATTTCACCGACTGAATTCCTGCACATTCCTTTAGTGTTTGTGTGTCTGTTTATCATGTTCACTTACGATTCTGTTGAGTATTTCTGGGCTCCTCCGATAAAGCCGTATTTGTCCGTGTCCCGGGAGCTGGGGAAGCCGTTGATCTCCGAGTCTGAGCCCAGGGAGCTCTCCTCGTCCATGTGGCTGCCAACAGTCTGCAGACTCACGGTGTCGGCGGACTGCCGCCCGTTCTCCAGCCGAGCCATCGGCCTCAGCACATACCCCACTAAACGACTCAACTCCCTACACTATACCAAACACACTCCTAACAGGCAATACGACTCATTTATCCTTTTAGAAATATAACATCTAGCGCCTACTGGGTCTAAATACTGTATTAATCCCTTTAGCCCCCTAGCTGAAGCTGTCAACCCAGCCCCCCTAGCTGAATCTGTCAAAGGGTGTTCGTCTCCAACTTCGCCTCATTTCTAAAAAAGTAGTTAAATTAAAGTTTTAAATGGTTTAAATCTTGGGAAATGAAGCTAACTAGTCTGATGCCTCTCAAAAGGTATAGAGAAATGAAAACGCCACAGTCAGAATTAGTTTGCCTCAGTTTGTTGACAGGAATGTAGGTGTGCTAAATTTTAGTAGCTACATTAGCAAAGAGACGTGTCAGTGGAACGCTAGCGTTGGATTAGCTGGCCAACAACAGCAAATACGAATTAAACAGGCTGACAGAAGATGTGCTGTAAGCGACTGGAAGCATTTCAGAAACAAAAATATACAAGCTGTATTTTTTCCTCCCGGAATCCCTGATTAGAGTTAGCCAGTTAGCTTAGCTCTCCGTTTCATTGAACTATTTGGGACGCGAACAGTTTCCACAGCCCAAAAAAGTTTGTACCCAACGAATACTACGACGAGTAATTGTGTGACGGCAGTTCTCCCAAGGTCAGTGTACTAGTGCATTTCAATACACGGGTGTTCAGGAAAAATAAAGTAATCCTTAAACGGCAAGATTAGTTCAGAAATGACATTTTCGTGGTTTGCCAACAACCCTCTACCCTACCTGTCAGGCCTGCGCTTGCGCAATCGGAGGGTTTGTTCCAATTTGTGCACTTACCCTGCACACTCGTACACGTCTAGTGCCCACGCGTGAACACGCGACAGCACAGTACAGTACAGTGTGAACAGTGTAAAATTCTTTCTCTGCATTTATTTTATCATCATAATTAATCATCAGGAGACATGGATTTAGACCCAGCATGTGGTATCTCATAAGAAGTAATAACAAATTACTCTGCTGGGAGAAATGAGTTAAAGTCAGGATAAAATGTGGCTTATGTGCTAAGCTCTTATTGGCTAATGTGAATGTTATCTAGTGCAATATTTACATTTTTTGGTCATTTGAGATGAGTTAGACCCATGGAGCAATACAGCTCAGCGCACAACTTGAAATAGTTACATTATGAATTGGGGGTTAACTGTTGGACACGATGGGAAATGTAAAAATATGAGGGTCACAAGGGCATCATTTTTTTTTTCAAAAAATCCCATATGTCTTTAGGAAAAAAAACATGCCCACCAAACACTCATTCGATGACATAATTTAATAAATGTATCTGTGTGGTTAATAAAGGTCAGGTGGTCTCACAACTCTTTCAGTTCACGATAACTATATGAGACGAATGCTGCTCGAGTTGGTCACTTAATTTTCTTATACAAAGCTGCACAGGAAACATAGATCAGTCCAGCAATGTATTAAAACACTGAAATACTAGATGTTTTTAATCTAAAATTGTTTTCTTCCAAAAATGTGAGCACAGTTACAAGAAGCTAGCAGGCCGTTTTGCAAACTAATCAGGCGTACTTGATTTTGGGACTGTTTGGAGAGCACTAACCATGGCTGCCAAGTTTACTCACTAGCTCAATGTTCTAGTGTACATACTTACTTATTGGAACAAATCCAATGGGTGTAGGCAGTTCCAAAATATACTGTTTAGTGGTCTTTGCTGCCATCTGGTGAACCCTAAACAACCACTAACTATTCATTTCATGAATTTAGCGAGTGGTGATTTGCTTCCGGTTATACAGTTATTCTGAGAATGCTGTTACACCCATAACAATTCGTGTTGATAAATATGATTTATTGTTTACTTCCACACAAACACTCATTCACATATTTAATGATGTTTTTCAGTATGTTTACTATTTTTTTCTATTTATGATTCCTCTTTCTCGTCCCCATGTGTGATGATGTAACAAAGGGATTTGTAGTCAATATTCCCGGCCACGTCAATAGGAGCCACTGCAAAAGCCTGCTCCACCTGAGGAAACACAGAAAAAACAGAACATGAAGTATACAGTGGTGTATATTATATTTTTGCACTTAAGCTGCATTACTGAATTCTATACTAAAACGCCTGTAACATGCTTCCACACTTGTTCTCGAAGGGCCACACATTCCCTATCACTTGTGGTGAGTCCATAATTATAGTACAATTGTAGCACCACTGTTTTGTACACAGAAACACGTTGGTAATACTCCTGTCTGCTGGCCTCTTGCATAAGGTTTTTTATGCAGACATTTACAGGTTGTTGCCAAATGTAAAAAAAAATATTTCATTATTTATTTTATGTTTGGCATAACTTAACATAAAGTATTTGTTTATTATTTTTTACATTCCATAAGTAAACAGTAATTTTGCTAAAAGTTGGAGCTCTTTAGAGAATTAATCGATGTACACATTGTATGCAATATATCCTTCGACAAGGTGCCTAAAACTTTACACATAACGTATATGTGTCTGAAAACTTGTTTGCCAGGTAACAATGAAAGATGAAAACACAAACCTCTTCTGCTGTAAACTTATCAGCCTGGGTTAACAGTAGCCTTTTAAACCTGAATGAAGGAAAAACAACAGCAGAATACGGTAAAACTGCTGCTAATCCATTTTTTTCTATCTGAATGAAAGAAGTGTTTTAAAGACTCACTCATCCTTATTGACAAAGCCTGTGCCGTTCGGGTCAAACAGTTTGAAGGCAGCGAGGATGGTCTCCTCCGGGTCAGTTCCTGCCAAAAAACATATCGTTTCAATGCAGTTAAGTAGCATTTTAAGTACTGTCTATGTCACAGGTGTCAAACCTGTCCAGAAAGGGCCGCTGTGGGTGCAGGTTTTCACTCCAACCCAGCAGGAGGCACA
>JBBKCR010000016.1:661736-679923 GCA_037577295.1 Ladigesia roloffi
AGGTGTGGTTTCTTCTTGGTTGGAACAAAAACCTGCACCCACAGTGGCCCTTTCATGGACAGGTTTGACACCTGTGGTCTATGTCATATAACAGCAACCTAAGAGAACAGGGGAAATGCTATTAACTTCTGTTAATGTAACTCTGAAGAACTTGTAGTGTAGCAAAAAGTTTTCTTATAACTTCACAGTCTTGTATAGTCTCTTCAAACCTAACTAGACTATCTTGTTTGTAATTCAAAGGGATTTTTTTACCATTGAGTTTTTCTCCAAACAGAGACAGAAAAACAGTGAAATTGATGGGACCTTTTCCTTCAGCCAGCATGGCTTCCAGTTCCTCGTCACTTACATTCAGTTTCCCTGTACACACACACCAAGGTATGGGAGAAACTGGTGTCAACAGTTAGGCTTTACAAATACTTAAAATTACCTATATCTATACAACAGTTTGCAATTTTTTTTCATGGCGCCAAAAACATTATACTGTCTTATTGAAATGCAATGTTAAATATATACCGTAAATTCCAGACTATTCCAGCCGCAATTTTTTTGTCAAAAAATGAACCCTGCAGCTAATAATTAGGTGCGGCTAATATATGTTTGTTTTGTTTTTTCATGACGCCAAAAATATTTTGCCTCGTAACCAGACCCTGCGCCAGACACTAATTTACGGACGGACCTTTGGGGAGCCACACATTTTATAGGCTCGTTTCGGGTTGATTTCTTTTATGCGCAACTCGGCCGCATCTGTGATGATTGTTCAGGCAGCTCAAACCCCCGGACCAATCACGGTCGGCTCGTATTTGGGGCGAGCTGGTAAAACAGCATAAGCAACATAATATTTGTTTTACCGATACATACGTTATAATGTGTACAAGTACAAAATTGATTTTCTTTTTAAAATTAGAGCATGCAGCTTTTAATCACGTGCAATGTGTAGTCCGGAATTTACGGTACATATGTATAAATACATATAAATATATATCAGCATGTACACAGCAACAAAATGCAAAGTCTTTCTGTAACATACTGGACCAAAAAATGCATTACATTGCAATTTCAAAACGACAACGACAGAAAGATTTGTCTGTATACTTGCCAAATGAATATGTCTCCAAATATTCCTAAGTATGGAATTTCCATTTTATCACTAACTAAGAAAACAGGATAATGTTCAAAAAACGCCCAACCTGATCAGTGCAATTGTATTGTCCACCAGAATTTTTTCACAAAGTTTGGCCTCATGTAGTATTTAGTCACTGTGTACAGAGGTTTAAGTAATACCTAGACTAAATGCTTTAATACCTAACTGTGCATAGGTTTCCTTCAGGTCAGATTTCTTAATGACGCCGTCTCTGTCCTGATCAATGCAGCCAAAGGCCTGGATTTAAAAAAAAAACATGATATAATGAACGACCAGAACTGAGTGATATTTATCTTTCTGTAGCACTCAGGGTAAATATTTCTCACCTCTTTGAACTCCTGAATCTGTGATTGTTCAAACATGGAGAAGACATTGGATGAGGCCCGCTGGGCATTCTTCCTCTTAGATGCCGCCTTCTTACTAGCCTGATCAAAGACACAAAGCAAGCCTTTTAAAAGTAACATTACTAATGATGATACAGCAAAAAATCGTAGTTTAAATCAGGACAATATTCCCCTAAATTTGGTCATTTACATAATTTCCCCATTCACGTCAGTTTGCTGTTTTATACAATCACCATTTTAGACTGGATCATCCTGTTCACGCGGTTTATATTATGGAAAATTTATTTTAGATGTATCTTAAATATATATTTTTAAAAATATATTTTTATATAATATATAAAATGTACCATTTACTGGTATTCCTCTTATTGTTTTCTCTCTATTTCATTTTATAGTTTTAAATGTTTTCACAATTTCTTATCCTCCGCTCCTTTAAACGTACAGGGGTTGTTTTTACACACTTTTGAAGAAAGCATATTCCTAATCAATCAGTGGTTTCAGTCATGCAGTTTTACAATAATACACAAATATACGGAAAAAAAACGTATGGAATCTGAAAAAATTGTTGGAAAAATGGAAAATATGAGAAGAAAATCAAGATGCTGCTTACCATCTTCACTGGACTGGTGTAGTGGTTTGTCCCAAGACGGTGGTGCTGCTGATTAGGGCTTTATGTGGCACATCTTATCACTGAGCTGCTTATAAAAAGAATGCAGCACATCTCTTAGTCCCCTAAAAGGGCACTCAGAGGGAACCCAAAAGAGCAGCCCTGATAAGCATACAAGTATCCAGATGCCCGAGAGGCAGAACATGAGTTAGAGAGCGTGAGGTGTATAAAGAAGGGGCAATAAAAAAAAGACAAACGACTTAATGCTGAATGAACCGAATCAGAAAAAATACAAAAGAACACATAACGACATATAGGGATGTGGTTTAAGGTCATTTTTTTCCCAGAGTGTCTAGATAAAGCACTGTCCTGAATTAGGAAAGTGCTAGAACAGGGGTGCTCAATCTGATCATGCAGCAAGTGTAGTTCCGGCCCTAATCTAACAGCTATAAGATCAGGGCAGGAACTAAATTCAGATAATCAAAGGGGTCAGGGACATGTAAACATTAGAGCCAGGTGTATTCAATTATTTCCTTTGTAAGGGTAGAAAGTTTGGAGAGAATCAGAACCCGACTCAGTAAACTTTATTGCTCCCAATGAAAATTGCTTATGTTGCAACAACATGGACACACATGAGGACAAATTGAGAATTCATATAAAATATTAATTCAAAGTATGTCCAAATAAATTATCTGCAAAAATACATTATGCTATATAAACAAATACTAGGGTTTCAATGCTACATATGAGTACCTTACCACAAATAACTTATAACACTTGGGTAGGAGTCTTTCCTTTTGAATTGTGGGTCTTCTCAGTGATTCTTTATGTTATTGGGGATTTTGACTGCTATTGAAACCCTTGTTGATGTTTAATAGTTGTCTAAACCTACATTTCTGGAAAAAAAATATTTATTTGAGTGGTCTACCACCAAATAGAGATTCCAGCCCACTCAGCCCAGTTTTTATTGCCTGTAATGTCTTCCCTAGCAATTACGAATTATGATTTTTGAGGTTGTCTGGAGAGGACATGTTGGAGTTTTTTCATTTCCCACTGTAGGTCTACAGGATGCCACTGACTCACCAAACAAGAGTCACACTCCTTTACTGTTTTCCTTGCCAGTTTTGCCCCATTTAGCAAGTCCAGCTGGGCACTTACCTCAGGCCGGGGTAAGTGTTTTCCATATCAAGTGCGCAAATTTTACAGACGTCCAGGGTGACCAGGTTGCCATAGTGATGAGAGAGAGCAGGTGCGGGGCGCTTTCGGCTAAATCAGTGGAGAAGGTCATTTGGGTTGCCGTAGTTACCTTGAGGTAAAGAAAGTTATGAATGAAACACTTTTATTGAGAAGTCTAGTGGATTAAGAAGGACAATGGACACCAGTTGAAAAGGTACTGGAAAGTGGGAATGTGACAAATTCCAGAAGTAAGCATTTCTTTTTGTGTACATGTCTTTCTTCAGATGGACTGTTTTGAAAAAAACATTGAATGCTATGGACAGATGAGCAGTGCATCCGTGTCAAAGGAAGTGAAGGATGACCATCGAGAAGACAGGATTGTAAGAAGAAAGGGTAGGAACCCAAAACCTTTGAACTTGGAAGATGAATTCATTCACCAAATGGATTTAAGAGAGGAATAACAAAGGCAAGCCACTGTTTCATTTATGAAATGAAGGATGAGACTGAATATGTTGATGGTGCTGGGATCTGGACATGGCATGATGTTTCTAGCTAGATAAAAGCAAGGACAGAACCATTGTTAATTGCTGCAAAATTCACACAATAGGATTCAGAAGCAGCTATAAACTTTAGAGACTTTACAAAACGTTTACAAGAATATGACTATGGGGTGTACAGATGTGTGCTTGACTTCTACCAACTCCACCTGCTTTGGGCTGGCTTCCCGTCAAATGTCAATTAATGTCAAATAAGTAATTTTGTAAAGAAGGACCTCAAAACGTTCACAGCCTATGAGGCATCCACAAGAAAAGCATAGGAGCCACTCAAAGCTGACTTGAATTACCCTGGGAGAAGGGAAAGTTGCACCCATGACCGGTGGGAGATGCAGGATGGATTCAAACACCATGGAAAAGGTAAAATACAATTTTTGGTTACTGAACTCTGCAGTTAACCAGGAACTACAGCAGACTTATTGTCTGTCCTTCAGTGCCATTAAACCAAAAACAATATCTGTGAGTGTCCCTCAAGGCATTTAGAACACATCAATAATCAGAGCCATATATGACACAGGCTCTACATTTTTATGTCTTATCTAAAGTCTTAGTAGCCGCACAGTTTGGAAGCTGGATAATGGTATCTGTTCTGGTCCACCCTCTTTTGCGTCAGGCATGGAAGTAAAGTCCATTGGCCCATTCTAAAACTGCTCATTTTAAAGTACAGCCATCCACTGCTCGGTTCTTTACAGAAAACCAGCCACTGCCATGCTTTATCATTAACTGTCTCCTCTTATTGCCCACGGCTATGCCACAACCTTTGACACAGCATCCATAAAATCACGAGGAGCAAACCCAGACATCACGAAGATACTAGTGTGTCCAAACCATTGTTTGCAGGAATTTAACAGAATTCCTTATCAGAGCCCAGCAGGTTAATTCCTTTTACTTCGTGACATGCCTACATCCTTATTATTCTATAACTGCACTGACCACAATGAGAAATCATTTCATTCATTTGAGTTACATTAGCTGAAAGAAGACTGAATGTTAAGGTGTTTGGCTTTTTTTTATGATGGTGATATTTGGAGATTCAGAACATCTTTAACTGGGTGCAACTTTGGGTTAAATCTCAAACTTGCACCCAGTTAAAGAGAAAAGATCTCATTAGAAAATTGTGGGACAACTGGAATAAAGGTTTGGAACCAACAATGTAACCAAGGGTGGATTGGTTCCAGAATTGGTAGGAATGCATGCTTATTTTAAGGTAATGATAGATATTTTCTTATAAACTAAATATTGAAATCCTGCAGGTGTTTATATTTGACTGATATCTCAAAATAATTTTTGGTGATGTATTTATTATTATTCCAGAGGAGCTCTTATGCTAGGCTACTACTCTAAAATCAAAGAATGAGTGAATGTATTTGATTATTTTACAACTCTTTTAACCCACTAATACGTATCCAGATAGATTATCGTGTATTTGTGCATAGCAGATGTGCGTATAGCGTATTAACATTGTCCCAAAAATTTTATTTTGAAAGTGGACACCACAGTTTACTCCTGATCTAATGGCCTTAATCTTGGAGCAAAATGTTTCCGTTAGACATTTTTTATAAATAAAAAAAATACTCCTTTTTATTTAGGTGGAAATGTATCTTTTGCATGCTAGATCACTAGTATTACATATTGTGTACAAGTCTAAATGGTTTTAGCCCTAAACACATCACTGATATATTTCTTTTAGACCTGCAGGAGCTGGACAGCTAATGGTAAAATAGCTGAAACTAAACATGGAGAAATGCCATTTATCCACTATGCTGTCTGCAGCTGAAATCAAATTCCCATCAATATCAGACCTTCACCAACTCAAAAAGCTGCTTAAAACCACACTATGCCTTCTTTTAAACATCTGCACTTTTCATATTCTTTTATTCTGTTCCCATAAATCAAATTAAATTACTTTTGTGTAATATAATGGGGCAGCTGGTAGCCTGTGTGTTTTGGAAATTCAGTATGACATAATAGGCTTGACTTGGTCTGGGATCTATTTTGTGTTGAATGATGATAGCATTGCCTTTTTTTGTGAATATCCCTGTAATTTAACTTTCACAAATCTGCATTTAATTGCACATATATTCTTTCAATAATGTATTAGCATTCTTTCAAACAATCAACAACTTCTCTTTAGTTCAGTACCTTTTAAATGGGGTCACATTACACCATTAGCTTTGCCTTTTTAGATTTTCCAACCCAACGTGGCATGATATACTCTGGAGGCGTTCCTAACCAGATTTATACCTTTGATATAGACAGATTTTATCTTGTTCCTGGCAGCATGGGTGTATTTTATAGTGTATATAACACTGGTTATCAGTCAGGGCTGGTTGATTGCAGATAAGCATTTCGAATGATTACATGATATATTTGCATAATCTATTAAATAAATTCGGTCAGAACGCAGTACAATATGGCACCTAAAAAAAGAATTGGTTTTGCACCATAATATTGTGTTTAACCACCACAAAATCATGAAAGTCTTCCCTGTTTTACCTAATAATTGTGCAAGCATCAGTATGTGAGGCATTTTGTAGAGGCTGCTATTTTACTTTGCAAAAGAGATGGCTAGCATGCAGCCATATTCCAATTTCCACTTGATGAACTTGGGCATAGAGATACGTGGTAAAATAAAGACTGTACTTTTGGCTTAACACAACTTAGAATCCACTGTGTCTCCCCATCACCTGCCTGTTTTAAGTTAATGAACAAACTGATCAAATGCAACAAATGTATTATTGCTGGCAGAGGTTTAGGTTTATTATTGTGTTATCAATACTGAATCAATTTATTGTGCTAAAGTGTATAATATGTATTTAGAGTTCTGCAAATAACAATTTAAAAGGTAAAAGATCCCTAAATTCTAAGCTTCTTGTTTCATTGTTTAGCATTGTGTAGTTTAAAAAATGAGAAATAATTTATATAATTCGAGAATTAAAAGTGTTAAACTAAGTTGAAACAAGAAACTGATTGTGTCTCCTGTGGTAAATCCAGTACTAAGGGGCAAATTAAAGACTCTTAAGAGTCCTCTTTTGTGAAGTTAGGATAAAGCAATGCTGCTACATGTTTGGTATGTTGTGTAATGTGTTCCAGTAAAAGTACTGGGCTTCCCCTGCCTTGCACAGGTTGGTGCTTGCACTATTCAAAAGACACATGATTTAACATAATGTCTAGGCTGTGTTGTCTTAAAACTGTCCATGTACATAAGTGTATTATAGTCCTGGAACAAGATGGTATGGTTTCACTCAGCGTATTTGCTACAGTTTCTGGCAAAAGACAAGACAAAATAACACAAATCAATTATTTACCAAACTGATGCAACATTAGTCTTGATTGCACCCCCTTTAATATTTGACTAGCCCAGCTTAATAAAGGGCATATTTAGTATTACCAACTGTCGTATGGCTTTGTGTATGTGTAAAATAAGTGACCATGGACTTTATTGTTTATTTTCATCCAAACATTGTGTGTTTTCTGGACCTACTTGCTGTACATCAGAATCTGTAATGTTCAACCAGCCAGTCTTTTTTGTAATACTTGGACTCTATGTGATATGATTCTATGCATTTTGAATAATTCAGTCTGTCTTTTTCAGGACTCAGTTAACTTGTAAAACAGATTCACATGTATAAATGAATTATAGTTAAACATTTTAAGAACAACAATAATATTAAATATAGAGTGCAACAAAGGCACAGTCTATTAATGACATTTTTCATTAATATTTTAAAGGAGTTTAGACAAATGTGTTTTCAGTAGATGTGAAGTTCTGGGGAGGTTTCAATATCAATGTGCATCAACATATGTAAGCTTGATTCTTACATGCATCATGTACCCCTCCTTTTTTAAAATACAATTTTAAAATCCCTTTCAAACTTCCTCACACAATTCCAGAAAGAAACAAACAGTAAACAGGTAATTTGGGTCAAATGTAATGTAGCGTTAGCTGTTTCAGAAAAGTGAACTAGTGGGAAAATTGCAGAGTGTTTTTAATGGCAAATTAATAAGTAAAGTCAAGTAGGTTTTAATGTGATTGCTTCCATATACACACAGTACACAGTAAAAACGAAACAATGTGCCTCCAGGACCATGGTGCTATAACTAAACGAAACAAGACTAAAGTCAGTACGAATGACAACATCTAGAGTGAAGATAATACAGTATTTTGACAGGTGCTGTATTCTAGCAGCAGAGAACTGTGAGCAAAGCTGCAGAGCAGCAAAACAGAATTGTAGCAGCAACACAGAACAGATAAACTCACATCTCTAGAGTCTGGACAGGTGGAAATGTTTGAGGCAGTAGTACATATATATTAACAGATATAGAAAAAAAATCAGCTCCATAACATGTTTCTATCAGTGAATATTTCATATTAGAACCTCAATAAGAAAGATGTTGTGACTTAAAACATGCAATACAGCAAACCAAACATTACTACTACAGTGATGAAGGGGGTGAGGATCTGTGCTTGGAGTATGTACGCAGCACATCACTCCCCAGTTATGCGACTGGGCAATCAATTAACATTTTTTTTTCTTTTTACAACTTCAGTCCCTGCTATAAAATGTTTATGGCAGATTACCTGGTAACATTTTAACTATTTGTCATTACCCCACTCACCTATTTACTCTTGGGTGATGGGACACAACCAACATTTCTCATGTGTATTCTGGAATAGGAATTTTGAATCCCTTTTTAGTGAATGTTGATATTTGTGCTCACTGAGGACACATGTTTATAAAAGAACATGTTTCCATCACCGGTTTAGTCATGGAAATTTTCTATTTTAGTTTTCAGTGATAATCTCTATGTAAAACATCATAGAATTTAGATAAGCCTGTAAAATAATCTGAGAAAGGACTATAACTATTTATTCATAACTTCAGTCGTATGCAAAAGCTTGCACATCTCTAGTCATATTACTGATTTTCCAAATGTAAATATGTACACCTTATTATTGTGTACAGTTTTGAGAGCATTTTGGGGAAAAAATAATAAAACAAATTATTTATTGCCAAAGTGACCACAGTTTTTGTATTAATTGTGTTGATTTAACTCACTACACACATGCAATTGGACAAGGGTCGTCACTCTTATATACCACTGCACATGGCCACTAAGAGCCAATCAGGTCATGACAGTACGGTAATGTTTGAATTGAATGGAATTCTCTGTATCTGTATTTCTGTGGCTTTGACCGAGTGGTCGATTTGACTAAGCTAATTTTAGGAGTCTATTAATAGATGAAGATAGAAGGCCTTGCAAGTCATCCCCAAAATAACTGAGTGTTTGCCCTGATAAGCTTTGTGTCACAATGATGGGTCACTCACTGGAGGAGTTCAGTGGGACAGTTCGAGTGTGTGTGTGTTACATGTGTCATTTCAACCTGATGCATTTCAGTAACGGGTGCCCTAAATGTACATGGCTAGAACTAGAGATGATTACTTTATTACGATATGTGTGTGGATATAGTGCACATGCAGATGACCATTTTTGGAATGTCTTCTGGCATTTATTATCTCTCAGGTCTCATGATCTCCTATCAACACGGGTTATCAGGCACAGAGTAAAGGTGCGATAGAGTGAGACACAGTGGGGTGATATAAAGTTATATAAATCAAGATAAAATCTCAGCATACGATGAATGCAAAAGCTTTATACTTTTGAGACAATGATCATGATGACCTCATCAAAACTGTTAATTTGTTCAAATAAAAATAGGAATGTTAGAACAAAGGAAATCAAAGAAAATCAATTTATTGTGTGGTATTGTGTTCCTTTAAGCATTTGATTGCTGAAGTTTAACATAATTTCAACCGTTTTAATGTAACCAAGATTGTATAAAACTAGGCAACATCTAATAGCAAAATAACTTTAATAATAATTAAATCTGTTTTGTGTTAAATACAATCATAAATATACATGTCCCTGGGAAATGACAAGTTTTACTCATATTTTGTCTGTTAAAACAATGTTATGAGTTAATGGCACTTTTAATTTGGAAATAGGCTTATAAAATAATTACAAATGATAAATAATGTACTTAAGATATAATGCATATTATAACTATGGATCAGTAATATTTTGAAATGCACCCTAACCTCCTGACTCTTTAACCTCTTGCAGCAGTTAACGTTTCGACATCTTCTCCAACTATTTGTCTGTGTAAACAAAAGCCTCTAAATTTAGAAAGTGTCCAGATTCAGTGTTGGCTGCTTCTAAATTTAACTTTAGACCTCTTTCACCTCTTTATCTAATCCCACATTTTTCAAAGCTCATTTTATAGTACGGTTTATAGTAATGATTCAATTTTGGAGTGAGGCCTGTAGGAAATTATACTAAAACATTCTGAATACATTATATTTAATCACATTGTGAGTGTTTTAAAGGTGCACATAGAGAAACAGCTTTCAATAGATGCACCTAAATGCAATTTGAGGTAACATTGCGCAAGCTCACCAAACTAACTTGAATCAAAAGTAAGTAAAAAACAGAATTATTTTGATATGCTTTATTTTGTTCATGTTGGGTCAGGTGCACACGATTAATACAGCACACTTGATGAGTGTAACACATTGGGAAACAAAATAAAGCTAATAAGGCAAAGTTATGGCACATTTTGTATGTTATATTTTGTATGCATTTCTTATGCCTTAAACCCAGATAATAAATAAGAATGTGGAGATTAAATGGGTAGAAATTGCCATATTTAAGTGTTTTCTGTACCAGATGTGTACTTATTTTCAAAAGGTTCAACAAAACTTTCACATATCTGTGAGCGTGAGTGTGAGTGTGTGAGTGTTTATTATGTCTCCTTTTTTGCCAAAATGTAAAAGATTTTTACATTGTGTCAAAATGCTAAGGTGGGCCTGTCTTCTTTTAATTTTTTCTTTTAATACTTTGTTTCTTTCATAATTTAATGATATGGTATATACCATTTTATTTTAGCTATTTCTGTGAAGAGCATTTAATGACATTTGTGTGCTGAATAAATAAACTTTAGAAAAAAATCATGGCCAGTTATTATTGCTAAAAGTAAGTAAAAGAGAAAGTGTTGATGTGCTTTGTTTTATTCCTGTGGGGAACAGATGCACATGTTTGAAAATAGTTAACTCAGTACCCTGCCTAGTTCAATGTTTACAGTGTGGAGTTTCATAGTTGAAGGGCAGGTCTAAGTTATACCATGTGGCCCTGATGTGTGTCCTTGACTCCTGAGGTGATGTGTTAGTAGGTGGGTGTGTGTGTATTTGATATGGGGGGGAGGGTGTGTGTGTACAGAGTACTCGGACTGCCCATCCTTCCTCAGGGCATAAAAAGAGTCCGGCGGCTCCCTGAAGCTCACACTCACATCAGCCTGCTGAATTCTATACACACATACACACCTGCTCAGAAAAGACGTGCAAAGATGCCGTGCCCTGCCTCCGTTCGCAAGCAGATGATGAGAATGCCAAGCGCTTACCAGTCAGTGTTGGAGAAAGTTCTGATGGTAAGAATGTTTCAGATTAGTAAACTGTAAGACGATGTGTTACATCAGCACAAGGTACAGCTGAGAGTCGCATTGGTTTAATATAGTTTATAAATGTGGAGGTGATGCAAATCACTGAATAAAGTATATTTATGCAGCACTTTTCTCAGAAAAAGCCACATAATAGGCTATCACCTATGGTTTACAGTCTACCTATATTTCTCTCTCACCTCTCTCTCCCTTTCACACTCTCTCTCTATCATTCTCTCTCTCTCTCTGTCTCTTTCTCTGTTCATATATTTTTCTCTCCATTCTCTCTCTATTTCATTCTCTTCTGCCTCTATCTATTTTCTCTCTCTCACACTCTCTTTCTCTCTCTCTCTCTCTCTCTCTCTCTCTCTCTCTCTCTCTTTTAGGTGGACCAAATCCTGTCAGAGTTTCTCCTAACCAGAGAAGAACTGAAAGACGTGATGAGGAGAATGCAGAAAGAGATGGAGAGAGGGTTGCGCCTTGAGAGCCACGATGAAGCCAGTGTCAAAATGTTGCCCACTTATGTCTGCTCCACACCCGAAGGCTCCGGTGAGTCCTGTCATTCATAACACTTATATAAATCTTTGTCCCAGGCTAATTATCACAACCTAGCAACTTACTGCCCTATAATCTCTCTTTACAGTTCAAGAACTGCCACATCATATAAATGTTGTTCACTTACTTGTGAGCTAATTTGAAAATATTATATTATAATGCAATTCTCATGAGTTTGACCCTGCATTCAGGCTCATTAGGTTTAAAGGTTTAACCTGAAAAAATAAGTCGGGTGTTAGACTGGGTCACATTGCAAGTGGCACGCAATAACTGATGCTTATCAAAGTCAGTAATTGTGGTGGGTGTTCACTAAAGCAACATACAGTAGCTCATGCTCTGGTACAGTCAGCTGGCTAAAATGTTTGCATAACCTAACAAACCTAATTGATTTGGATATCATGGGAATATAAAGTCCCCTTTTTCTTAAATACCATTGATCATCTGGAACATGTTTGATGTCAGAAATCTATTTAGTTTTGCACTAGAACTACACAGTAAAATGTAGCTAGTGGAAGCTAATCCATCAGTATTTACTTCTCTGTACCTCACACTCAGCTTTTAACTGTTTTGTACACTCAAATAGACTGTAATACACACTGTTGTCTGTGAATATGGACAAAAAAATACAATAGCATAAATAAAACAGTAACTGAAAATAGTTTAATTTAGTTTAGTCTTTGGTCAATTTTATTTTCAATGTTCAGTAATAACAGTCCTGTACCTAGTAATATAATAATAAGGCACAAATAATGTGTTTTTTACGAATACCCTTTTCAGACAAATATATATAAAAGGGCCTGTTAATAACAGAGCTGTCTGTGTATCCAGAAGTGGGAGATTTCCTGGCACTGGACCTGGGTGGCACCAATTTTCGTGTGATGCTAGTTAAAGTCGGTGAGGATGAGGACAGAGGCTGGAAGGTGGAGACAAAACACTGCATGTATTCCATCCCTGAGGATGCCATGACTGGAACTGCTGAAATGGTAAATGTGAAGTCACTGGCAGAGTTTGGTTTGTGTTTCATGACCCAGAAACACTGACTGTTTAAGGAAATTATTTAGAATCTTATACTTTAGGAAATTGTATGATTTTAGTGTATTAAATCACATGATATGGATTTTGGCAGATGCATGATTTACAATTCAAGGAAACACTTGAAGTTTAGGACAGTGGAAGATCCAGGGCAGATATCTAAGCACTACATCTTAAAATGGGGAGTAGTGTTAGAAGATATTTACATATACAGCATTTAGTAGACACTTTTTTATCCCAAGCACCTTCCCTTCCTTAACTACAGGGGACAGATTCCCTGGAGTAACTTGGGGTTAAGGCCCTAGCTCAGGAACTGGTGTATTGAGAGTAGGATTCGAACCCATGGTTAGGCAATTATCCTACCCACTAAGCCTCCACCACCCAAGAAAAACAAGATATTCTCCTATTCTAACTAGAAGAGCAAGTGTGATTTAGGATAGATTTTAGTGGAGGAGGTGCTCTCTGAATAGATGGGTCTTCAGCTACATTGACCTTCCCTGAAATTCTGTTTTTCTCTCCTCACCTCTGTGTTCAGCTTTTCGACTACATCGCCGAGTGCATATCTGACTTCCTGGACAAGCATCACATCAAGCATAGGAAACTTCCTCTGGGTTTTACCTTCTCTTTTCCGGTCCGTCACGAGGACTTAGATAAGGTCAGATCTTGCTCTTAAGAAGTTCACAGTTTTTTTTCATGTAGATATCAGCTGATGTGAACTGATGTGTTTGTGTGAGTCCACAGTGATTGCATCCTGACTCCAACGTGGACGTCTAAATGGCTATGTTTTGTGTTTCAGGGAATTCTACTCAACTGGACTAAAGGATTCAAGGCCTCTGGAGCTGAGGGCAATAACGTTGTAGGCCTTCTGAGAGACGCCATTAAAAGGAGAGGGGTCAGTTCAATTTCCGATCATTTATAGCTGTTTTGTTGCTGTTTTCTAGTGGTATTGCCGGCAGCCTTCATTACACCACTTTACAAATGACAATTAAAACAATGTGCCTCTGTAGGACTTTGAGATGGACGTGGTTGCCATGGTAAACGACACAGTGGCCACTATGATATCCTGTTATTATGAGGACCGGAGCTGCGAGGTTGGCATGATAGTGGGTAAGGAGATAATATTATCCACTACCAAGCACACATATACACTTTATGGCACACATATAAACTTTATGGCAGGAAAGTTGAATATTTTGAAAATGGAAGCTGGAAAAAAACAAGCCATTATGTCACTCTGTCTAATGTTCTGTATCTCTTTTTTTCCTCTTGGTCTCTTAGGGACCGGGTGCAATGCGTGTTATATGGAGGAGATGCGCACAGTGGAGCTGGTGGAAGGGGATGAGGGACGAATGTGCGTGAATACGGAGTGGGGTGCTTTTGGAGAGAACGGAGAGCTTGAGGACTTCCGCCTGGAATATGACAGAGTGGTGGATGAGTCATCACTCAACCCAGGACAGCAGCTGTGAGTCACTACTCCTTCTTCACTGTGTTCCCAAAGGAGCTGTAAAAAACACCCATACAATCATATTCAAACCTGTCAGAAACCACATGGGTTGCATTATTTTCTTTTTCAACACATCAACAGGAAAAAAATTATTCTGCAACTTTTAGCTCACAGCTTCCAGTTTCAGTATGTCCTGCTGTTGCAAGTGCAAGTGCATTTAAACAAAATGTTAAAACAAAAATATGCCATTATTTTTACACAAATGCTGTATTTTTTAAGTTCAGTTATCATTCATTAAAATTAATGTACATATAATTACACTTAGAAAATCAATAAACAGGTGATTTGACCAGGGGTATTTAAACTTTTGGTTTATCAGTGAAAAACACGTATTATTTCTCCCAAATTTCTTATTCAAATTTACTTTTTACACCACTCTGTATGTCATCCACTCCTGCCTGTGGTGGTGGTGGCCTAGTGGGTAGGATACTTGCCTCTGGACCACAAGGTCATGGCTTCAAATCCTACCTTTCACATAATACCACTTGATACCTGAGCAAGACCCTTAACCCCAAGTCGCTCCATGGAGACTGTCCCCTGTATTTAGGAAATGGAGGTCACTCTGGATTTGGTAAAATGGTGTAAATTTAGTCCTAAGAAACACTTTGCAGAACCAGTGATATCCATCCACTCTGTGAGGTCACACATCTCACCATTAGTCTGTTTCTATACCGGCTGCTCAAAAACATTTCCTTGAGAAGACTGTAGTTCTAAGGCCACTGACTGTGGGTGGTTGTTTCTGCTTTTATCGCATTTCTTCTACCAAGTATTAGCACAGAATTCCCATGGCTCCCTGCTCCTGTTCCCAGTTTGACTGAGGTTGGGCTCTAAAGGCCAGCCTAGGGCTCTTGTGCGGTCTCCAGGTGACAGGGTTGTTTTTCTGTGAAGGCGGAGGTAGCCACGTCAGTGCTGGACCAGGCACTGAGAGATTAATTGCTGTAGCAGATCATTAGCGATGTGTCTAGCTTAATGGCTGTTTACAGTGCACAGTTAAAATCACTTGTGTTATTAACTCCTTCAGGTTAGATTTAACTCCTTAAGGGTCCCTTTAATGCCAGCAAGTTGACAGGGAGGATGCTAGCATACACTGAGTAACTCATTGGGCTCATGGGCCTTTAGCCTAGCAATTAACTCTTCATTAGCTCCCAAATTTTGGGGCAAAAAACCAAGACATCTGTCATGTTTGCTGAACATATCATGTACTAAAAATCATGAAACAACACCCATATCGCCACAAATAAATCTCTTTTTAGAGATCAGAAATGTTCAGTGTAGTACTAAATTTGAATAGATACGTGAAATTTACTGATTACACCTCAACTAAAACGAACGAAATTCTCTACTCTCCTTTTTCTGTGTTCTCAGGTATGAGAAGCAAATTGGTGGAAAGTACATGGGGGAGCTGGTGCGGCTGGTTTTGATGAAGCTGGTAAATGAAGACTTGCTCTTCAACGGTGAAGCTTCAGACCTGCTGAAGACGCGGGGCAGCTTCGAGACACGCTTCGTCTCCCAGATTGAAAGGTAAGCAAAAATCTCAAGTGATTATCATACAAGAACTTTGACCATAAGAATAACATTACAGTGGTGCACACTAGCTGGAACAATGGATTGTTTTTCCTTTTTTAGTGACACAGGAGACAGGAAGCAGATCTACAATATCCTCAGCTCCCTGGGCGTTTTGCCATCTGAGATGGACTGTGATATTGTGCGCCTGGCATGTGAGAGTGTGTCTACACGTGCTGCCCACATGTGTGCAGCCGGTCTGGCTGGGGTCATCAACCTGATGAGGGAGCGCCGCTGCCTGGAGGAGTTGAAGATAACTGTTGGAGTGGACGGTTCTGTCTATAAACTCCACCCATGGTGAGTTAGACATCACATATATCATATTCCTGATGGTACTATTAACAATATAATGCAATATAAATAATAAATTACGTGGTTTTGATGCCGCTACTAATTCCTGAATTTTGCTGTCAAGTTTCAAGGAGCGTTTCCACAAAGTTGTCCGGGAGCTGACCCCCAACTGTGAGATCTCCTTTGTCCAGTCTGAGGAGGGCAGTGGCCGAGGAGCTGCACTCATCTCTGCTGTGGCTTGCAAGATGTCTGCAATGATAACACCATGAGACGCTAAGTGAAGCCACCGGTCAATGGATGGCTCACCAGGATCACTGCTAAACTGCATTGATGATTAATGCTCACTTGGAGAGCCTCTGGTTGGGCCTCCCTGCACACAGAATGTGCTTTTCCCCGGAATGTGGCTTTGCTGTGTGGAGCGCACAGTTTCACCACATTTTTGGTGCCATTTACAGTTTGTACCATTGTACATGTCTAATGTCCTCATTTACACAAGCTGTTCTTTCACAAGCTGTCTATAGGCCGCCTAATACCCACAGAAGAGATGTTACTAATTATGTACATTTGCATTATGTCTTAAATAGCAGGATGATTGGCTGTGAAAGAAAAGTATCTCTTAAGGTATTTTATTATGGACAACAATGTGTTTGTTGCTTTGTGTTTTATACATTGTCCTTATTGTTGTATTGTTGTGATTCTTATTGTCTTGATATGTGGATTGGAGAAATAGAGAACTGATGGCACTGTCATCAGGCGACAACATAACTGTGTGGTATTTGTAAAGGGTTTATTACTGATTTTTGCTTATTTATTACATTTTTAACTGTGTTTGTAATATGTGGCAGGCTAAATTTAATTTAAATATGTTACACAGCAAAAGTAATTATGTTTAAAATGCTCAATTTCTGTAAATAAAGTGTCCGTAATATGAGGTTAATGTCTGAATTCTGTAATTCCTAGCAAACTTAGCGAGATAATTAGTATGTGAGAAAATGAGTGTGAGAGAGTGAGAAATAGAGTGAGAGAGGGATTGAATGAATTTGAGAAAATGAGAAAGAATGAGATGGTATGAGAGAGAGAGCGATTATATTAGTGGGAATAAGAGTATTAGAGAGAGAAAGAGAGTAAGAAAGTGAGAGAATGAGAGAGAAAGACAGAATAAGAGTTTAGAAAACATATGTGACAGAATGTGGCAGTGAAGAATTTTATAACGTTTTTAACCTTTGACAAAGTAGTTTCATTTCCATATGTTTTTCCGACATTATCAAGGAGTTTCATACGTTCCCTTTATAAACACCAATTGTGAGGCAAATGGGAAATTAGAAGAATATTTAAAACATTTTGACAGAGTAGAATAGGGCCAGTCACGTTCTTCCACAGCAAACGCATCCAACCATGTCTTTATGAAGCTTGCTTGTACACTAGGGCACAGTAATACTGGTATAGAAAATATGATTCCCCAAAGTGTTTCCTCAAATATTTTGGCATTGTCCAAAATGTGTTGGAATTCTGAATCATTAAGATTGCTCTTCGCTGGAACTAATGAGTCTTGCCCAATCCCAGGAAAACAGGCGTGCATAAATATTTTAGTATTGCACCCATAAAGAAACATCACATGGTACTGCACATTAAGAGAATAATATTGTGGTGGAAAACATGTTTTCCTTCCCCCGTCATATGAACTACAAGTGCTATCAGGGGTGTATCAAGCTCTCCAAAAGTGGGGGTGTTCTGAGATGGGAATGCCTAGTTATAAATACAATTTAATCAATTTAATACAATATAATCTAATAAAAGTGGGAGTGTTGAATCCCCCCCCCCCGTTTGCTATGCCCCTGAGTGCTATCACCACTACGAAACCAAACCCCTTAATTTTACCCCTTAATATAACCTTAATTTTTACCTTAATTTCCAAGAAAGTAAGG
>JBBKCR010000016.1:685877-715850 GCA_037577295.1 Ladigesia roloffi
AAACAAATTCCCTGTATATGCACACACATATACTTGGCCAAATAAAGCGATTCTGATTCTGATTCTGATTCTGATTATTTAGGAAAAACCTGTTATCTATATACTGCTGAACAGGATTGATAAAAGAACAGATTGATTCTAAGAAATTGTTCAGAAGAAAATCTATTTGCACTAATTTACTTTAGAAATGTTTTGCCTTGACAGTCACTATTATGTCACGCAAAATAATTACTCTGTACTCTGGAGTACATTCATATTTGTCATGTAAATATTAAGAACTTAAAGGGCTCTAAAACATAGTGTTAACAGCTGTTTTATGCGAACAAAATCTCTGCAAGTGCTTCTTAGCACTTCCAGAGAATGTTTTGGCAAGAAGTCATGGTGTCCCTAAACGTTTGATTGTATACTCACCGCGCTGCCCATCTTTGCTGTGGCCTCTTTGGCCCTCTCCACCTTGGTGGGCAAAGTGCTGAGGGCAAAGCAGCGTGTCGTATGAGACACAAACTCCACTGAAATACCCACAGCCTGAAGAAAGAGAGAATGGTGACAAAGGAAAAGAATTATAAAGATATATTTATTATGAATAGATCCTCGCGGGTCCTTCAGGGTGTGCTCTTTACACGTTTATCAGATTTACATAAGCATCTGCATAATGTCGTTATCACCTCATATCTAATCATGAAATGGGAGTTCTACAGAGAAGGAAAAGAGAGAGAGGGAGAAGTAGCAGGACAGAGAAGAAAGAAGAGAGAAAGACAAAAACAAAATGAAAGACAGACAAAATAGGATAGAGAGTGGAAATGGGAATTAACAAAATAGAGAAAGAGTATGAAAAAGAGAGACAGGCACAAAGTGAAATGGAGAAATAGAAAGATCGAGTACTAGAGGAAGACAGAGGTGGGAGAAACAGAAATAGAAAAAGAGAAATAGAGAAAAAGAAAGAATGACTGGTGAAATAGCAAGACAGAGAAAGACAGGTGGGAGAGAAAAAGGAAAAGAGTAACGGGGAGAAATAGAGAGACAGAGAAAGAAAGACAGGTGGGGAAGAAAAATAGGATGATGGAGAATGAGAGAGAGAAAGACAGAGAGAGAAAGAAATAGTGAGAATGATAGTGAGAGAGAGAGGAAGACGATATCCAGCCTGATATACTGTGTCCTTTGTGGAATTAATTCAGTCTCAGATTCCAGATGCGTTCAGTGAAAGTCTGCTTCCTGTTTCGGTGAAGTTTTGTACATGTTTCATAAAGCTGTTATAAGAGCTTTGTCTCACCGCCACTAGGTTGATGAGTGACACAGCGTTGTAGTCGATACTCCAGAGTGTCATAACCCCAACTGTGTCCACAATGATCATCACTATGGTGAAGAGGTTGAGGAAGCCAGAGCGTAGGTCCATCCCCAGCAGAATGCAGCACACCAAAAAGGTGGGCAGCAAACACAGCGAGATGTTCACCAGGCCCTCATTCACAATGCCAATGTACTGCTCATAATACACATACGTCACTCTTTGGGGGACAAAGAACAAAGAAATGTATGTTAATATTATATAAAATAATTATATAATAATTTCATAACAAAATCCAGCCATTCATCTATTAGCAATCAATACATTCATTAGCCATTCATCCATCCATCTAGCCCTCCATCCATCCAACCATTACTTCAACCATCATTGTATACATTTATCCATCCACATACAAATACATTCTTTTATTCCTCCATCCGTCCATTATTCCATTGATCAATTTTCTGAGCCACACACACACATACTCACACACATACACACCTAGAAGCAATTTGTTTCCACCTTATAAGCATTTAATGACAAATAAACCTATACAAATTAAAAACGCTATATTAAATTGGTTTTTAAATCTACGAATTGTTACAGTTCATCATGCTTCAGTCACATGCAAACATTTGCTGCCATTGGTCAAACAACATGCTTTAATGATTTTCAAAGTGTACATCAGTACACACACTCTACGTTTTTTTGTTGGGGGTGGGGGGGGGGTGTAATATTTTAATTTGGCATTTTGTGTTGCAGCACTTTTTCTAAAGCACTTTATCATCATGCGTTTAAGAGATGCCATATAACAAAAAAAATATTATTCAGAGACATTTTTTGAACAGCTGCTCTAGGATCTTTAAGGAATTAACATGTTTATCATGTTTGCACAATGTCATTATGACCTGATATCTAATCATGGAGCAAGAGTCCCACAGTGGAGAGAGAGCTAGATAGCGAGAGAGAAAGAATAAGATAGATGACACACGCACCAGGTCGCATGACGTCATGGAGGTAACTCACGCAGGGGGTATATAAACAGGAAATAATCAGGTGAGATCTAGCACCCAGACATTAGGATTCCAATCCATGTCAGTCTCAACTATCTCCTCAAACTGTGCAGTACCGTGACTACTTTCCAACCCCTTCAACTCCTATCTCAACTCCTATCACCCCTCTAAGAATAAAGCGCGTGGTTCACCAGCCCCTAGTTTGTTTCCGTGACTGGGATCATCCACCACGCTACACTGGTAGCTCACATTCGTCTCTCACATTCCAGTCTACTCCAGTGACAATAGAGAGCTAGAGAAAGAGCAAGAGAGACATGGAAAGAGAGAAAGATGAAGAGATATGTGAAGAAATGGAGTGTATGTGAGATACTCACGTGTACGGAAAAACCTCAAAGTCCGGCGATGTTCCAGGAATCTCTCTCATGCTGAGTGTGATATTGTGAGCCAGTTCTCTCGCCCGCAGAAGGGCTGCAGTGAACTCCTGCGAGTTTTTCAGAGGAGTGTGATAGGCCATGAACCGAGATGCTGCAGAAAGAGTGAGAGAGATATATTATAATCAGGTGTGCACATAAGTGGTCCGCAGGTCTTCCTTCCTCCAAAAAATCGTAGGTGCGCAAATGCGTGCTGTGGCGTTTTTTCTTTTTATTTTGTTGCATTGTTTATTTTGCGCACCTGAAAAAATGCTGCAGCACCCATTTGCGCACCTAAGATTTTTTGGAGGACGGAAGACATTTCTGGAGCATTTTAAAGATGTCCAAGAAGCTCCATTAAGTAATTATTTTGGTGTTCCTCCGCCTCCAAAAAAAAAGTCAGAACCGCAGAAGAAAAGGGTATTCGCGGAGAAGTGGCTGCAGGAGGTCGGCCGGCTTCAAACAAACGATGAACGCACATAGATGTGGCGCAGATTACGCCGTGAAAATCCCCCCTTAGCAGACAAAAACAGCCTTTTACATAGGCACTAAAACTTTGTTCCTACTGTGAGTTGGGTTAAGAATTAAGTGCATTAAAAAATGTGCGGACCAAGCAACACCATAGGTTCTCACCTGAGAACCAACGCAAAAATATTATGTGCACCCCTGATTATAATGTATAATTCATTCTAATTATTGTAAAATCTGTCTCTCGTCTGTGTCTGTGTTATGTCTAGTGAAGAGCCCCCTGGTGTGCCTGTACAGAAAAGCCAGCCAATCCTAAAGTCTGGAGTGCTGTCACCCTCGCCTTACCCTCACTCTTTCTCCAGTGAGTCTCACATGTTGTCCAAGCTCAGTCTTAAACAAGCAAGGAGCGGCTTGATCTTGGTATCTGACTAACTACTCTACTCTCCCCTTGGGCTCGTGTTTCACATGGTAGATGGACCACAGTCTCGGCAAGGGAAGCTCAGGACAAGGCTGAAGGCTTCTCCCTCTCTCTCCTCTGTTTCCACAGTCATGACTGGTTGAGCTACCCTGTCAACTGGCTGTGATGCTCTTTGTGGCTTCTGCGAACCACAGAGCTCCGGTCGATGGGACTCCAGTAAGGAGCACCGAAACGCATCGGGGCCGACGCAATGCCTGCGACGTCTCCGCAGCCCAGCTGAGCGTGACCCTTATGCCCAGCCCAGCTGAGAGTGATAGAACCGTTTATGTCCCTGCTCCCTGAACTCACACTTTGCTTTGAATTTGTTTTAAACTCTTTGTTCCTGAAGTGTCCTGCTGTTGTGTCCTCCTCACCTGCACCAAAAATGACACTTCCTTTTAAATGTAAATGTTACCCACCTCTGCATCTAAAATATATCCACTGATTTCTGACAATATCACTGTGCACCAGTGGTGGGCCAAAATTGGGAACACATTTTAACATGGAGATTTCTTATTGTGAAGAATCTTTTAAAAGCTTGAGAGACCTTCAAACAATGCAATGGCATTTTACTTATTATGCTTTTCTGTAGAACATTTTGTGGAGATTCTTTAGACTTGATTCCTCACTCACATCTCATTCACAGACACAGTTCTGATATAGAGAATCCACTAAAAGTAAAAATAGTTCTTCTACTATTTGCACCTCTTCTATTTTTTTGACAGAACTGAGCGTAAGTGAAGAAGAAAGTACATGAGTTGTCCACAAATATTAAGGTCTTACCTAATATTTCACCAGTGGCATTGTCCCACACCACAGCTGTGTCGTAAGCCCCCAAACCTCTGTCACAGAAAAAACAGAATGAGTGAAAGCTCGTCTTGGAATAGATTAAGGTCTATTATGGTCTAGAGTTTTTTCACATTGTTCTACACAAACATTAACTCTCCTTTAACTTCCACTTTGAAACAGCTCCATTTCTATTATTTCAATAGTTTTGAAACTATTGAGTCTCAAACCCGAAGACTCGAGAGATTAACTAATCAATTCTTATTTCGGCTCAGCCTGTATAGGTTAACATTATGGGGCTGTCATGTGATGAACGTACGACTCAAACCCGAAGACACGAGATAAGAACTAATCAATTCTCTTTCCAGCTCAGCCTGCATTTGTTAGCTAAATGGGCTGTCAGGTGATGAACGAACAACTGAAACCCGAAAACTTGTCAGATAAGAGGCGAGGTGAGTGTGTCATAGATTAAAGACACAAGTAAACAATGAATGAAACTTTTCTGTTACATATAACATTACAGTTTTGTATTGTTTGTAGTATGATCAACGTTTGTGTAAGCAGTAAATGTGTTAGGGAAGTAACATTTTAATTATATTTTGCTAAAATGAACAAAATGACTCAATTTGCTGAACAACACCTCAAAGATCCGAGTCGGTAAAATGATTCGAACTTCCCATCACTACAGCTGTGTCTCGTTTCGAAGGATGCGCCCTCCGGAGGCTGCATTTGAAGGATGCATATGTCATAGATGCTGTCTCGTTTCAGAAAAGCAAGTAGGACTCTCCAAATGCGATCTTCGAATGCGTCCTTCTTTCACAGGAATTCGGAGGATGCATGAGTGTATCCTTCGCTGCTACAGATAACCCACAATTCTTTGCGTCGCCGTAACCAACCGTTGTTTATTTGACAAAATTCAAATATTGAATAAAATAAAACAAACAAAAACATTTTCTTTTCAAATTTCTCTCCAAATTTAGAAATAATTTTACTTTTTTTAACGAGAGTGAGAGCGCAACGACGCTGTTGTCTGTTGGCATAGCAACGTGATACTTCCTGTTTCATTTTCCGTCCGTCCTACGAAGACCGTCTCGTTTGATTCCGGGCTTGAGGACACTCCGCATACGCATCCTACAGATGATGCGACCTCCAAAGGATACAACCTCCGGAGGGCGCATCCTTCGAAATGAGACATAGTTTACTTCAGGCACGGCTCGCCTTGAACCTCCTCCACTCAAAAGAGGGAAACATGCGTCAAGACTCTTCTCAGTCTCGCCCCCTAGTGGTGGAATGAACTCCCTCTCCCCATCAGATCGGCAGAGTCTCTTCCTGTTTTCAAACGTCGGCTAAAGACCCACCTCTTCAAGGAGGACCTTGGCGACAAACCACCTCTTATTTCTATTATTTCTATTAAAAAACTCTTCCTAACCTTGTATTAGCTTTTATTTACAGGTGTTGTCTTATGTGTCAAGATTGTTGTAGTTAGATATCAGTGACAGGTGTTGATCAGGTGCATTGAGCTACAGTACCACAGGTGATTGGTGGATGTTGACTTAAGTCTTGCATTACAGGTCCTTGATATTCTTGTGGATTACTTGAGCACTGTTGTACTGCTCTGGATAAGGGCTTCAGCTAAATGCCGTAAATGTAAATATCAAATTCGAAGTTGCAGATTTGAGCCTGCATGATGCTGAATGCAAACTGCAGTTTGCATGATGTAATCATATGTAACAATGTAATTAATATATTAATAATAATGCTGGGCAACAATTTAAAAATTGTCACATTAATCATATGGTTTTCAAAGTGTTATACACAAAATTCAATAATTCATTCAAAAGTTGTTGTTGCACACTTTTGTTTTAAAAGTACTGCTATATGAACAAAAGTGCAAAACACTTTAAAGAGAACCTTTTTAACAGCAGTAGTACCTTTAATGCAATTACACAGCTGCAGTTTAAATACTTAAACATTATTGTAATCAGATTAAATATAAAACTTGGGCACTGCAGGGCATTCATGTTTTATCTAGTTTGTTATAGAAAAAACAGCCAAGATATTATAGAGCATATGTCACAAGTCAACAACAGCATTTTTGTGCAATCATTTGAATTATGAGTAATATTAGATTTGCAATACGCTTGCAAAACTGCAGGCACTAATTAAGTAAATGTTTCAATATTTTCAGTGCGACATCAGATAGGTGTACACTGTGGCATAGATATGTTTCTTCAAAAACGCTTAGCATATGATTATTATAAGCTAATTATATCATGCAATATATATCTAGCTTCATCACAAAAACTAGGGAAACACATTTGAAATTAGCATGAAAATCACAACAAAACCCATATAAACTATCTCTGATGATTTTGATATGTTGACCTGTTTTATAAATTATGTGTATTATTTGCCCATTACTCATCATTTCAATGTTATAAACTGACTCTGCAAATGGAAGGTAGCATTTGTCAACCATGCAGCATAAATCGATACACTGCTTATAAGTATATCTTTAAAATAAAATATCATTTTCTCTGATTATGCATGTTATTTATCTATTTTTCATCATTATCAGTTTAAACTGACTAAACTCTATAACCTTTCAGCAAGGTAGGATGAATCATCAGAACGCCGGCACGCATGATCCAGAGCCATAAATAGAATTTTATAACAGGTCCCTTCCGAGCAAGAGCATCTTAGCATTCATAAACCTGTTTCCTTTTTTTCTAAACAGGTACCAAAACAAAAATAATTGTCAGAATTAATTAAATAATACATTAACCCAATAATATTCATGTTCCCAGCAGTAATGAATGCATAATGAATAATGTAATTATGTAATAAATTATGCAATTAGTTTTGCAACTGATAATGAATAGAAAACCAAAAACTGTGACTTTTAAAGGTGTGTGAAGAACAAATATGTCTCAAACCCTTTGGGGCACTGCAGGTCTGGCCGGTTGGTGAGGAAACTGGGGAGGAATGTGTTGAACTGGTCCACGTTGGGTCGTAGGATCCCGCTTGATGGGACGGACATACACCTCCGCAAACATATTAGCTGAGCTGCAGGCAAGGAGATTGGTCTAAGATTGGCATTTTAGGATACTAATAAATATTTTATCAGCTGTATAACAACATAAATACTTTGAATGCCTTGTACCCCAACAGTAGTGATCTAGTCTAGAGGCACTTGACAATAAATACAAATATTAAGATTTATATTTATTTGATATTTTTGCCGTAACATCTTATTCCCAAAACCTTTAAAATATGTTTTTGTAATATTTTAGTTTAAATTGTGTAAGAATAAAAGTTTTCTAAAAACAGTAGTGTTTGTGTCTGTAATTCTTATTTTAGCATTATAGACTGTGAGCTGGGAATCTTAACTCAATACTGATGTTATTCTTGTTTCATTGATGTTGACATTTCCCCTATTTTGGATATGTGGCTGTAAAGTAAACTTTATTGTAAAGTAATATGCTAATACATACTCTCAGTGGCTGGACAAAATTCCCCAAAGTTGGGTCCAGAGGTGTAAATCCGACAACATTTCGATCCAGGATTCAGCCAGTCAATAAAATCATCCACCCAAGATGAAGCTGGGATAGCTAGGTAGGATCTGGAGATATCAAGGACACATTAAGAAACAGAGTCAATCCTGAGAGAAATATTTTAACATTTCTCCTGTAAAAATGTATTTTAAAAGTAAAATCTGAAATTTTGAACTTCAAATGTATGCCAACATAATCTGTTAAACTGATTAACTCACTCGAGGTCAGATTTAAAACAAATTAATGTTGCATTAACGGTGTAAGGATTTTTCACATCTCTGTCTTTAAAAATGTGCCATGCTCATGAATTCCCCAAATGATAAAGAATCAGCTCTATAAAAACCACTATAAATACCCAGAGAATATCCAGAGAAAAAACACAATTAACAGTTCAGCCTTAATCTAGAGGGGGGGGGGCAATAAAACTATAAACGTGTTGAGTCAAAAGTTGCAAAGTCAAAGACCTCGGTCATTGCTGACGAAAGAGAATTCCCTGGTTCTCTTCATATAACAGCTGTTAAACATTAACGACCATAGTTTGGCAGGGCTATGCTCATTGTGGCCTTTAGGAGTCGATCAAATCAGCAGAATTCAAGGTCACAGAGTGCAGGCCAGACATACTAGTAAATCACATAAGCACGCCTGAGTCTGGTGGTCAATGCACAAAAGCAACGGCTTTAAAGTCTTTTGCAGCTAAGTTTCCGTATATAGATTAGATGGTGCATCCTGAAACCTTAACAGTGTTAATATACCACAATGAATTGATTTGACATGGTGAGGTCATACAGCCATCCCTAACTGACCATGCGAATTACCCACATGTATTTCATTACAATTAATTGAACTGAATTGAAATAAACCTGAAATGAACTCAAATCAATCTGAATACAATTGAAACATTCCTGAATCAAAAATTAACCACCCCAAATCATAAAATAAACCTGAATAGTACTGAAATAGCTGAAAGAAATAAGAATTGGACTGAGATAAACCTAAATTGGACTGAAATAACCCAAATTGTATATAAATGTACCTGAATTGTATATAAATTAACCTGAATTAAATTGAAAAAAATCTGAATTGAAATACAAAAATACTGCATTGAAATAACCTGAACTGATTTGAAAAAAATGTAAACTGGACTGAAACAAACCTGAAGCAAATTGAAATATACCTGAATTCAACTACAGTAAACCTAAACTGGAGCTAAGAGTCTGCAGAAGAGTGGGGAGTACTCACCTCTCTGGGTACTCTGTAGCGTATTGGATCTTCTGAGTGAGAGAGAACTGATCACAGCCCACGCTGGAGCACGTCGCATTCATTCCAGTCACACTTGAGAAATTGAAGCCTTTCGTCGTGACAAAGTATGTAGGCACACCAACCTCGAAGTATTTGTACAGGTATTCAAAATACTTCAGCATATAGGAGTCCTGATGATGTTGGGAATAAAAGGCAAGGCCAGGGTAAGTATTATAGTGATAGTTCACAGTTTTCTATTCAAACTAGATGTAGTAAGTCAACCACGACAAATATACGGACAAAATTCGGCTTTAAGCTGAAGATGAATAGGACTGCAGCCTTTGCCTGGTCTGCTGTCCACAGACAACAATATATCATACAGGTTTTCCTTTTAACATGAAAAAGATTTCTATTAACATAAAAGAAAAAAAAAGAAAAAAAATGCTGGGTCATACATTTTGAACAACTGTACAGATGCAAAGGACATGTACATATTTAGACCTCATGTTTAGTCACATGTTATTTGACCAAGGCACCAAAACCTTTGCATATGACTGTATGTTTGCTACATTAGCCTGATAATCATACACAAACCCCCTCGCCACCACCCCAGCCCCCCGCACACTGTGGTACAAAGTAGTTCACACACTGGTTATATGTGCCCCCCTAAAAACACACTGTGTGGGTTTTGCACTTACAGTTGGCATGGCCAGCTCCTGATCCAGGCCCACCTTCACATTGAGCATGAGGAAGATGGACGCGCAGAACATGAACAGAAACAGCACAATCTACAGAAAGAAGACTGTCACTGTTAAGTGTCATTCAGTCTGTGAACTTAATTTAACTGGCAATATTTTCAGTAGAGTTAATAAGAGCTGACCACTGACACAATTTTTGTTGTGTAAAGCGTGATAATCTTAATTTACATGTTGGCCCAGCTCCAATTCCCTTTCCTTGACCCTACCCTTATATCAAACTTGCTCTCATTTGATGGATTGTGTCTCTTTTCATTTGGGGATCGAGCTGTAGTGGTCAAAGAACCTCGCCGTACTGCAAAAAAATGTTTTGCTCCAATTGCGTCGGGCCGGGGTATGAGAATTTGAGCTGCCTAAACATTTGTCACGTCACATGCATCTCTCATAAACTAGTTCCTATGCTACACGCCTATTCACATCCACTCAGGGATGGACTGACAATCGGCCGTCTGCTTTAAGGCCCAGTAAGCACAGTAAAACCATGATAAAGCTGTTATTCTACATTCTCACATTTACAGCTCATGTTTCACTCAGTTAATCAAATATTTATCCATTGATTAATTCAGATAATTGACTTTTTTTGTGTTCCGCAGCCCAAATTTGGTTTGTTCTATGACACAAAATAAATAATTTCTGTGTACATTTCAGTGACATGTATATTTGCATATTTTCGTTGTGCTAATGTTTTAAAATGACATTGTTTTGAGGCTGAATATTTTAGCCCACCCCCTGGTAGGAAGTCAGTGCATACCACCACTATCCTTGAGATGGGGTTGAGCAGTGCAGGGGCATAATATTTCTTCATCAGTGGGAGGAGGAAGCCCTGGTGGGGTTTGGAGGGACGCTGGGTCTTCACTTTGTAGCAGAGGGCCAGTTCACAACGGCTTGCATCCTGCCGTCGAGCATCAAGGGACAAAAGAGCTACAAAGGCCGTCATCTGTAGCACAAAGTCCAAGAGGATAGCCAGGGCAGCGTAGAGAGCAAACGACTTGACTGCAGGCATGGTGCTGAGAGCACCTAAATATTGGGAAAGACACCATGAGTGATTAGAAATGTGAGGTATGGAAAAATATGGGAACACTGTGAATTGCACTTTGTTATCAGCTAATAGGCACACTAAAGTAATACGCATGTGTCATGCTAAGTACAAGCAAGCTTCACGCTGGCTCATATCTGTGGGCTGATAAGATCTGCTGCCTGTCTTGACTGTTAGACATATAACTGCAACGAGAAGCTCTGAAGGGGTTAGTTTTTGACCAGGCTGACTAGATAGTCTTACCGAGAAAAAAACAGACAGATTCAGATAAGCTGCAGAGGAGCATGCTGGGAGCAACACTTCCGAGAACACGGCCAATCTGCTCCTCTCTTTTTTCTCCAGATCGGCGTACATCTCTCTGCGAACAAGAGGGAGAAATAAAGGGAGAGTTAAACGTTATATATATTTATATTCCAACTACCTCACTGGATGCAATTTGCTACGGCAGTTTATACTATCAAGCACCTCACCTTTTGCTATTCATACTGCTTAAAATGTCTATATTTTGTTTTATACTGAGCTACTACTGCACCCCTAACAACCAGTCAGTGTTAAAACTCCACATTTACACATTGAGGTTTTTCTATGCTGCTATCTGTGCAATAAGAATATGATTCCAGTGCAACATATGCTCATGTACAATAACGTGTATGTGGTGCAATATTTATATTTCCAGGTAAACTTTCCTGGTTTCTCCCAAATAGTGCACTTGCACACTTTTAGTGCGCAATTTTGTGCATACTGTTATCTCTCTGACAACCAAACTAAAACTAAGTACCCGAATGGTGCACTAATAATGACCAAAAAAGCAGTGCGGACTAATGGACACAACACGTACTAAACGGACACCATTTTCTTTTGAAAAGGTTTCAGAGTGTATGTATACTGATGTATACTGCAATATAACCGACAGATAATTTGGCAGGCTGGAGAATCGCAAGCAAATGTTAGTCCATCACATCCGCTAAGTGCATAACGTTGTGTGCCATTTCAGACAACATTTAACAATGGCAGTGTGCACTACAGAAGGAAGTGCTCCGTGTGCACTATGCATTACACTCCAGTGCACACTAAGTTTTCCAGTCATATTACTGTTACGCTGCTCCATTTTCCACTAATTGTTTATTTTTTTATTGTAGTTTTCGGTCGTCATATCTACAGTGCAATACTTATTACCCCAGAAGGTTTACGCAATATCCACGTTTGCTGTCTATTTATTGTCTCTTGTCCTCAGTTTTTTGTAACTTGCACTCTGTTGAATGGTCCATGGAGAAATGTTGTCTCATCACACTTTTCACATGTACACATCTGCTAATGACGATAAATGAACCTTGAATCTTGAACCTTATAAAGTTTCTTGTAAATCTCAAATTAAACATACTTGTAGTCAAATCAAACATTAAATCAAAGCTATTTGTCTCTGCAGGGCATTCACATTTTTTATAGTTTGTTATAGAAAAACAACCATTTCACAAACTAAGAAGAGGGACTAACTACAAATGAAAGTCTGTGTCTGAGTAAGAGAATATTCTCCCTGTCTGAGTGCAGTTTCATTAAAGTCCCAGTTGGTGTAATGGTCAGGCGTCCCATTACCAGGACACAGACCTTTTGAGGGGCATGTGCTGAAACTGAAAAAAGGGCATCCCCAACCTCTCCACAGACCCCTCCATCAACAAAAAAATAACACACAATAATATTCTCATCCATCCATCCATCTTCGACCCCTTTATCCCGCACTCGGGGTCGGGGGGAGGACTGTAGTCTATCCCAGCTGCTACGGGCGAAGATGGAGTACACCCTGGACAGTCGCCAGCATGTCGCAGGGCCACATACTCACACACATTCACACTCACAGTCACACCTAGGGGCAATTTATTGTGCTTAATCAGCCTTTCCCTAATCACGCATGTTTTTTGGAGGTGGGAGGAAACCGGAGCTCCCAGAGGAAACCCACGCGGTCACGGGGAGAACATGCAAACTCCACACAGGAAGACCCTGCGCCTGACCCAGGAGTCGAACCCAGGACCTTCTTTAATATTCTTATATTATATTTAATTAGTATTAATAACTTTTATACATATAATATATACATTTAGAGGGTATCTTTAAAGCTAATTACAACAACACTCTTCTGTGAGCCATGTGTTTGACGATGTTTATGATTATACAAGTGCAAATACAACTGGCCTTTAGGTTAGCTTTGCCTCCTGGGTTGTCTGTGTATTATTTGTCCTGTGTTCGTGAATTGGTTGTGCATTCTCTCTTATTCAGTTGTGTAAGACGTTCATTTTTCTTTTTTTGTGCTTTGAATTCATGCAGATTACTTTCTGCATGATAGAATATATAGAATGCACAGTGACCTGATAATTCTCATTCGCATTGTGTAAAGTTGATTTTTATTTAATACAACATTATTACAGTTGTAAACCATGTTTTTCTATGTTTATACATGTGAAGGCGAGAAACAACACAAAATTTAAAAAAAAATCTACCCAGCAAACACATGCATAATATAATAGCATCGTAAACTTTAACCTACCATGCTGTGGTATACCAGAGGCTATATAATATGCTGAAATGTAAATAGTTTACATAATTTGTTTTACGTGCATCAGCACATTGTGACGACCACCTCGGTCTCGGGCCCAATCTTTGTCCCCCGAGTATTAGGTTTCTTTCTTTTTCTTTGCGCTCTGTTTCCCTTATGTCCACTATACTTCTGTCCACCCTATTTAGTCTCCCTTGTTCCCTACCTAGTGTGTCTATTCCGTTTGTATCGCGTCCCTCTGATTTAGTTCACCTGTTCCTCGTTTCCCGCACCAGTGTCTCTTTAGTGTTCCTATTATAAACCCCAGTCGATCCTGAATGGTTGTCTCTGTATTTGCTCACATTTCTTGTCTGTTCCGTGTACCTTGTTTAACGTCTGTTTTATGTTTATCTTTTAGACTCTTGTTCCTCACCCTTACCCGAAGTAGTTCCCGTATGCCTCCTATAAGCCTGACTCCTAGCTCTCTACCCGGGTTAAGGTTTTTGGAGGCTTGGTGGATTCTTACTTTTGTTTGTTCGTTTGAGGAGCACAGGTTTGTGATTCCCCCGTCTAGTCTGTGTTTGCAAACCCTGTTGTTTTATTGTTATTTTTCTGCAGTTTATTATATGTCTTTTTTATTCATTAAAACGACTTTGTGACACACATTCAGCAGATGAATATACATTTATTATAAGATATTTTTCCTAGCTGACATGGGTCATGCGGTTGCTTTGAGTATGTGTGCCATTTGTCCATCATTAAAACAGTGACATTACATTATGTCAGCATCACACAGGTGTGGTGATGCATTATTTGAAGCTTAAAAGACATACTAGTGTTTATTTCTAAAACTAACATAACTAACATATTGTGTGTTCTAAATGGACCATTTAAAGGACCACACACGCGCCCTGAAACATTTGCACTAATATTAGGGTTTCCAACCGTCCTGTCTGGGACATCCCGAAATATGAGTGATTTTGATTTGTCCTGTTGGGACAGCTCCAGCCCCGGCCAAAATTGAGCAGTGAACCTGCTATGAAAAAACAAGTGTGTAGCTACAAAAAATAGTGGTATTTAGGGTGACCAGACCTGCTAATTTTCCCAGACAGGTCCATCCGGGCGGAATTTTGCAATCGTCCGGGAACAAACTCCCCCCAACCCACACTCCCCCACCCCCCGTTTTACACCATAGTTCGCACAGTGGTTATATGTGCCCCCCTAATAACACAGTAGTGTTGTTTTCGTCAACGAAAATTACGATGAAATATCTTAATCAACGAACATTTTTCATGTGACAAAAACGAGACGAGATGCGACGTTAATGCTGGTCATGTGATGATAACGAAACGAAATATATTATGTAGTTTTGTTGACGAATATGACCGAGACTAAATGTGATCTAAAGATAAAAACTGCTAAAATTTCTCTTCATTTTTGTTTGCTAAAACGAAACGAGACATTTTTCCTGTACGATAGGGAGGGGAGAAAAACCTAGAGTTGAACGACTATTTGACTCATTACTTTTAACTGTAAATTAGACTTTAGATTCTTTGCCCGCCCTAATATTTCCTGCCACCACCCTCGGGTCAGACCGGGCCGTGATCCAACATTTGAGTTGCTCGGAGCTCTGAGTGTCAGTTTAGTAACGCACCCACAGTTCAGAATGTGTGTTATAACTGCCCACGTATAAAACAAATCAGATTTAAATCAGGCTCAGGCCGAAATTTACAGTTAATGTGTCTCGGATGTGACTCGGATGCAAGTGCACGAGCTCTGGTTGAGTTTCATTTTTTGGACCCGATCTAAGCTCTAATATAAATGAAATCTATCTAGAGTGGACAAAAGTTTTGGGACACACACAAAGTCTCTCACACGCACATATTTTATAAGCAGCTTTTCCCATATCCATGCAAAAGGCTGATCCTTGTTCTAAATTGGTTGCGTAGACTATATTTGTTCAGGAATAAAAAACTTTTCAGGTGAGTTCAGGCCCACACACTGAAGGTGAAGACTTTTACCAGTTTTACAAATGTGGGTTTTATGGCAACAGACACATATATTTTCGTTGTATTTGCACTTTTAGTGATGTGGTGTTAGGCCAATTCATTACTTTTATTTAAAATTTTGTGAGTTTTAACATGGTTTTTGGCAAAATAAATGTTATCAATTCAAATCAGAGTGTCTTCCATGTTTGGAATGTATGTACAATAATCTTGAGTTAACTGTAATATAATCAGATAACCTTATTGGAATTGTGAAATAGGCTTGACTGAAGTTTTAGATTTCGTCAATTCTACTAAGTTATTTCATTAGAAAACTAGACTAAAATGTCTTCGGTTTAATCGACTAAAACTAGATGAAAATAGTTGTAGATAATTCTGACTAAATAAGACTAAAATACTCAGACTTTTAGTCGATTAAAACTTGACTAGACTAAAAAGATTATGGACGTGACTAAGACAAATTAAAGCTAAAATGACAGCTTGATGCAAAGACTAGATTAAACTAAAATTAAGACAGGCCGCCAAAAACAACACTATGTCACACTGCCCCCCCCACCCCCCACCATCCCCCAGGTCATTTTTTTCTAGAACTGCCATTGAACTGTGCACTTATTCAAACAACAAGATATTTTACCATTACAAGACGAAGACATTCATCTTTGTCTGTTGTATGTCTCTGACTGGTGTGCTGAAATGTATTGATGTACTCACACTAGGCACGGTTGCCTAAAGCCGACCCGGGTACGACTGTCCCACCTCCCCAATCCCCCTCTGGCCTGCACTCACCTACAATTTTAGCGTCCGCGCCGGAGCGCGCTTGCGTCATTATGGTGCAGCGGTTTCAGGGTAAACAGAAGGAGTGTCGCTCCCGCAGAATGCAATGGGGTACGTCACTCTGGATACTTTGTTGATAGTAATTTTAGGTCATTTGGTCCGCGGTGGTCCACAGCCCTCACACAGCCTGCTGCTAAACATGTTTATCACTTTTGTGGCACGAAATACTTTTTACGAACGTCGCAAAAATGTGACGTCATGCATCCTGTTCTGTGCTCCAGCACGGTTAGCACTCACACTACAAGTGAACCGCGCCCTGGTACACCTCTTCCAACTGGGCCAGGGCCGGCTAAACGAACCGTGCCCGGGCACGGTTCGGAGGACTCAAACTAGACAAACGAACTGCACTTTGGTGGTCAAATGTACTCGGGCACGGTTCAAACTGCCCAGTGTGAGTACACCCTTATTTTGCGGTGCTTAGGGGGCGGAGTTCTTAAGTTTGACTGACAGTTTGAGCAGTTCTAAGATATACAAGTACGATTGGTTAAATATTTGTTAAAAAGACAAGCAAATGTGAAGGGTGACCAATAGCATTGATTTATTTAAAAAAAAACTCTTCTGAGTATAATTACAAAAAGGGCATGTGCTCTGTACAGGTTGAACCCTAGCTGCGCACGTGCCTGCCCATTATTATTGCTCATGTAATATGGATGTGCTCCATACCCAGCATGCCGTGTACTAGCTGGTAGGCGCCCTTAGTCACTGTTTGTGTGTAATGTATGTGGTTCTATGGCTTCGGCCGAGTGTTATGTGTTGTTATGCTTGTCCTTGTATTGTGAGTAAACTGTGTATTGCTACGCATAATGTTCCCTCACTCGAGGTTTAAGAAGCACTGGTTCTAATTAAAGCTGTTCGTGTTGACAACTCTACGAAGGTCTTCTGTGTGTTTCCTGCTGATCGCCGAGCCGCGTTACATTGGTGTCAGAAGTGGGATCAGCAATGACAACCTTGCAAGAAATTGAAGAGCTCATCAGCAGGATGGAGGCGGTGCAGCAGAGAAAAACCTCTCTTGCTCTCCACGGAACAAAGAGAGCTGTTCTGCATCTTCCAGATGGCGCCAGCGCGGGGAGGATCAAGCAACGAGTGAGCGGCAGAGCTGTCAAGGACGTGGCAGCCATAGAGAGGGAGGCGCCCCTCGTGATGGTGGACACGGCGGCGGCTGGTGTCACGCAGCGGAGCCTGTTGAAGCTCCCAGCCTACCGAGGAGACGGGCCGCCGGATGCTTTCCTGGCGCAAGTACGACTCGCCGCGCATCCTCAAGGATGGAGGACGGCGGAGACGGCAGTCCGCGTCGCCCTCTCCCTCGACGGGGAAGCGCTACGCATCCTCAAGGACCTCCTGCCGCACGAACAGCGGAACTGGGAGGAGATGCAGAGGGCGCTACAACGCCAGTTCGGGAGGGGAGGGCCAAGAGAAAGCACCTGCGAGGAGCTCTCCAACCGGCAGCAGCAGGAAGAGGAGAGGCTGGGGCATTCGCAGCCGATCTGGTGCGCCTGACCTGGCGAGGCTACCCTGAGTTTGCCGCCGAGGTGCAGGACGAGCTAGCACTGTGAGCCTTCCTCCGAGAGCTTCAACCGCTGCGTCTGCACGAGCATGTGCGCCTCGCTGCGCCAGCGTCGCTCGGGGTCGCACTACAAGAGGCTGAATGCGCGGAGCCAATACTGGCTGAGCGGCCCCGTCCGAGGAAGGCGTGTCGAGTGATCGTCGAGGAGGAGGGCAAAAGGTCCTGTCGGGTGCAGGGTATCTCGCAGCGACAGGCACGGGGTAGCAACGAAGACTCGGAGGATGACGACGAGCATCAGGGGGAAACGCCCCCTGTCACTAGTGATTTTTCCCCCGTTGGTGAATTTAACCTGCGATTAGGCCGGCTGGGCCACCCGAATGGACTGTACATCAGCTGCCAACTTGACTCCGTGTGGTGTCGGGAGCTTGTGGACACTATTTCGCTGATTCACTGTGGATTAGTCGGCGGTCCGGACGAGTCGGACGCGGCCAGCAAGCAAAGCAACTCGGTGTGGATTACCACGGTGACGGGAGAGCAAGCAGTGATGCGGGGAAGGACAACGGTGCGAGTGACGATTGGGGAGCGTGAGTACTGGCACCAGTTCTTTGTCGGTGGCATCCAGGACAGCTGCATTATCGGACTGGATCTGCTTAAACGCTGGCGGGCTGTCGTAGACGTGGAACAGGGGAGTCTACAGACAGTGTTTGGAGTAGTGAGACTGGGGGGGCCAGAGCAAACCCTTCCGGGGGCTCCGCATTCTGCACGGGCCACGGACACTATTTCCACGGGAGAGGAAATGACCAGTGCAGCTCCAGAATGGATTAACGCTGTCACCGAACTATTCGAACGCAATAACGTGGGGCTTGACGCTGGACAACGACAAGAGCTGTGGGCGCTACTCCATGACTTCATGGACATTTTTGCGGCCAGCGAACAGGATTGCACCCACACTAACCTTGTGCAGCACTGCATCGACACCAGGGACGAGCCACCTATCTGCTTAGGGCCCCGGCGCCTTCCCCTAGCCAGGCGGGCAGCAGCAGAAGAGAAGCTGCGGGAGATGTACGAGGCCAGGGTAATCGAACCATCCGACAGCCCATGGTCCTCCCCAGTGGTCCTCGTGGAAAAGAAGGACGGGTCGTGGCGATTTTGCGTGGATTACTGTATGCCGTTCAGGTTGTGCAATGCACCGGCAACCTTGAGTGGCTGATGGAGAGGGTCTTGGCAGACGCTCCGCGCTCCCATTGCGTGGTGTACCTGAACGATTGGCTGGGGCACGGGGGTGATTTTGCCTGTGCCATCGCCAATCTCAGAGAGGTGTTCACCTGCGGTTGCACCCGAGGAGCGAAACGTCTTTCCTGGGACATGTGCACATCGCCAATAAGATCGCCACTGACCCGTCGAAAGTCGCCGTCATGAGAGACTGGCCCACACCCCAAACCGTACAGCAGCTTCGGAGCTTCCTGGGACTGGCCTCGTACTATCTACGGTTTGTCAAGGACTTTGCAACTGTCGCCAGCCCCTTGCACGAACTGACTATAAAGAGGCGACCATTTAACTGGGACGCCAATGCCGCCCAGTTAAGGACTCTGCTTGTGGCAGCCCCGGTGCTGGACTACCCCAACCCTAAGAGCACGTTCATCGTGGACATCGACGCGAGTAACGTGGGGGTAGGGGCAGTTTTGTCGCAGAGTGGAGAGTAAGGCGAGCGGGTAGTGGCCTATTTCAGCCGGGTGCTCTCAGGCCCAGAGAGGAACTATTGTGTCACCCGCCGTGAGCTCTTAGCCATTGTGGCCGCCCTTCGGCATTTCCGGCCGTACTTGTATGGACAGCCCTTCCTGCTCCGTACAGATCATGCTTCGCTCACTTGGTTGCTGAACTTTAAGGAGCTCGAAGGCCAACTGGCACGCTGGCTGGAGCAGCTGCAGGATTACCAGTTCACGGTGCAGCACCGGGCGGGGCGGCTACATGGGAATGCGGATGCCTTGTCCCGTCGGCCCTGCTCAGCTCAACACTGCCGGCATTGCCAGCGAGCGGAGGAGAGAACCCAGGCGGACTCGTCCACTACACCACCATGCAACTCAGGAGGCGGAACCGAGACATGCAGGTATGTGGCAGCACCCCCCGGGGACAGGCAGCCTGCACCCCCAGCAGTGTCACAACTGGACAGTGACCAGTTCCGAGCGGAGCAAGGGAGTGATCCCGCCATGGCGCAGGTACTGGAGTGGATCCAGTCTCGCCAGCGGCCCGAGTATGCAACGGTATCTCACCAGAGCCTGGAACTGAAATCACTGCATTCCCAGTGGGCTCGGCTGACCATCTATGATGGACTCCTCTACCGGCTTTGGGAGCGGCCCAGTGGGCGAGGGGACCTTTTGCCGGTGGATTTGGTGTTCGGGCACCACCGGAACTGGAACTGCCTGTGAAACCGGGCATGGATTACTATTTCCAGCTGAAAGAGCGGTTGTTGCGTGCTCACGAGTTGGCTAGACAGGCCATTGCGGACGCCGGAACCAAACAGCGGCGTGTCTACGACACACGCACCCGGGGCAGAGACTTCCAGGTTGGCGAACAGGTGTGGGTGTACTCCCCTGTTAGGAAGAGAGGGCTGTCCCCTAAATTAATGCCACAGTGGGTGGGGCCCTGTAGTGTACTGGGGAAACTGTCCGAGGTAGTTAGCTAGTGAAACGGGCACGGGTGGTGGTACTCCACCGGGAACGCCTAGCTCCATACCAGCCTCATGCGGAGGCCACTACGCACTCGTGTGAAGAACCGCAGGTAAGCGCCCCGGAGCCTCCTTCCCCCAGTCAAGAGCCCCGATGCTCGAGATGGAAGCGCAAGCTGCCACCGCGGCTGAGAGACTCCCACCTGTATTAGAGTGCCTGGGGACAGTCACTGCTAGGGAGGGGGTAGTGTTGCGATATTGAGGAAGTGAGGGGCGGAGCTACCCAGCATGCCGTGTACTAGCTGGTAGGCGCCCTTAGTCACCGTTTGTGTGTAATGTATGTGGTTTTATGGCTTCGGCCAAGTGTTATGTGTTGTTAAGCTTGTCCTTGTGTTGTGAGTAAACTGTGTATTGCTATGCATTATGCTCCCTTACTCTGAGTTTAAGAAGCACTGGTTCTAATTAAAGCTGTTCCTGTTGACAACTCTACGAAGGTCTTCTGTGTGTTGTCTGCTGATCGCCGAGCCGCGTTACAATATACTGTGTTCAGTTGGAAAAAAACTAGTTGTTTTTTTACCCAGACATTTAAATACAACATTGTAGAACTGTAATTACAATACCGTGATACCGTGAAACGTGATATTTTTATCCAAGGTTACCATACCATCAGAATCTTATATCGGCCCAAACCTAATATATACAGATGATATAAGAAGATACCTGATACTCCAGAACCAAGATGAAAATGTTGTCAGCTCCAACAGCCAGGACGAGGAAAGGCACAACCTGCACGATGATCAGTGAAGACGGAATTCCAACCCAGCCATAAAAACCCATGGATGCCAGTACAGAGCAGCACACAACCAGTACACCACCCAGTCCCACCAAGAACTTGGAATCAACCTATGAAAGACACAGTGAGTATTATGTGTACAGTAAAATGCAGGATTTCGTGTTCTCTTTTAGAATTTCATTTTGAAGTATTTTAAGTACCAATGTTTTTCATTTTTCCATGATATGAGCTCTTTAAACATCTTTTTCGCAATTAAATCTTAGACTAAATGTTAATTATGATAACAAAGCTTTGATAGTATTGTGATCAAATTGGGCATGAGAGAGGAAAAGAAAGAGAGAGAGGAAAAGAGAGAGGGAAAGATGTAGAGAGTGAAAGATAGAGGCAAGGGGAGAGATAGAATGAAAGAGTGAGAAAAAAACAGGGTGAGGGAGAAAAGAGGAAGGAGTGGAATAAAGAGAAATTTAGAGAAAGCAGGACAAGAAGAGAAGGAGAGAAAACAAGAGAAAGATGGAGACAGATCATTATCTAGTTATATCAGTGGAGGAAATTTCCATTAATTTTGCATGTCTAAAATCCCATCACGTTTTTTATACGAGGTGTGTAGTTATGAGAGCGGTTGTTAAGATATTACTCAGGCAGATAAAGCACACTGAAACTGATAATGGCAATCTGAGCATGTCTTGATAAGAGGTTTCATCGTTTCCTGCAAGCCACATTAAACCCTATGACACTTTCATTATGAATCTCTTTATTGTTCCAGACTGAGGGATTTTCCACTGAGGGGAATCTATTGTTCACAATGTGTTATTTCTGTGTTGAAACCTGTTAGTGTGAATTAGAGTACATCTTCATTCCACAAATATGATTTTCTACCTTTTTATCTGAGCGCTTGAGGCCTAAATGTGTTCCTAAGCCTTACCTGTTAGACACCATGAGTTTGGAGAAGTGAGAAGATTCAGACTCACCAGGATGCGTCTGAAGGATGAATATTCTCCCAGAGCCACAGCAATGTACGCAAAGACGACTGCATAGCTGATCAGAAAGATGGGGAAATCCTCCAGTGTAGTTCTGTTGATCTCATCCTCTAAAGATCTCTGCAAGCCACAACATAAGCAAGAATAAAAACAAAGGATAAAGGAGGCTTAATTTGATAATGGTTCATGTTCAAGAGCCTGTTTATTGAGTATAAAGTTGCATTTTCAAAACTATAAAATAATGTAAATATATATATACAACATTAAACCATAATTTATGGATTGCCACTATCAATGTTATTTGTAAAAGAGTATTTTATCAGTTGGTTTGGAGTTTAATTAAGCCATGATATGCATGCACTTATCAATTTGCAGAAACTATAATGTAAACTATAAATAGTTTCTGCAAATATGTTTAAGAGAGTTATTAATCATTGATTTTATAATGACTGTGCATATGGACAATAGATTTTACAAAAATCAAGCCATGTTTAAAAAAATCTCAATATTTGTGTGATTGTGTACGTTTATGCAATGTTGAACTATCATTTCTTAATGTATACTCGGAAACCTATGCAATAGATTTGGCAATCTAACTCACCTCAGCCATGTACGCGAATGTGAAGTTGGTGTTGGGATTTGTCTGGTACTCCTGAATGATCTCCAAGAACCTGGATTCCCATTGTTCCACCACTTTAAACTTTGGGTCATTACGTGGATAGTTGTTGAGAGAAAAGGTGAGGATGAAGGCCTCAGAGGTGGTGTAGTCTTCATCTAAAAGCAAAATCAAACAAATGATAATTTGTAGAAATGTGTGACTATAAGTTGTAAGTGTACGCTTGAGTGCTTCTGTTCATACGTCTTACTTTCGTATCCTCCAACAGCCAAGAAGGGGAAGACTGGTCCACCGTAGTCAGCCATACAGCTCATGCCGAGTGCTGTGATGTCTTTAAAGGATAATGGAGAGCTAGCAGCAGAAACAGCAAAGAAAACTGCTTCAGTGTCAAGGCTTGAATGTTAAATACACTTAGGTGGGACTCCTTGCAATGAGACTTACTTTACACAGTAGATAAAATGATCCCTCCAATCGACCTCTTTAGTTACACCAAGCTGGGTCATGTTAGCCTTTGCATTCAGGTTTTCAACGCTGTTCTGGAAGTACTGGGGTAGACTATTTACCGCACAGTCAGTCAGAGAGGCATTATTTGGGTTGAGTGGAGCATAGCAGACATCTTTGAGGGAAGCAGTTTTGTTAAGTTCTTCTGACCAGAATTCAATAGCCTGGATTCTCTGCTGAAGCTCCAACAGCTGCATAATCAAGTCTGTAAAAAAACAGCAAACCTTTGAACACAAATAAAGCCTTGGATCTTGGTATAGGTCAGCTTCTACCTCAATAGGTGCTGTTAATCAAGAAATCCTTGTGTACTAGTTCATTAACATGTAAAGGGCACACATTCTAATAGCTCATTGTAATTATAAACAACAGATAGGAGATACTGAAAAAAATGTTAGGACTTCTAGGGCTCAATGTCATAACTAGGTCATGCTTGGTTGGAACAGGAACATATGTTGAGGTGATCTGTGAAAATATCTCTACACATGATGCTTTCTCTACCTAGCTGATACAACAGAATAAAAAAATTACCTTTAGATATGAGGCCGCTGAAATTTGTTCTGCCAAAGAGTAAGGAGTCATAGATGTAGCCAGGCCTCTCAGGAGCAGTCAGAATCAGCTGATTGGTACGGAAGAAGGGGGCAAAATTTGCATCATGGAAGTCTTTTTCACGTCTAGCACGGCTGTTGGGAGCTGACCACAGCTGAACAGGATCTGTGGTCAGTTCCATGTTCATCAACCCAGTTGAAATTGCACATACAACCAACAGGGATGCAAAGATCACCTTCAATGGGTGTCTTGCCATTACGGTTCCCCAGCTCTGGAAGAAGGAACCCAAGACCTCTTGGGTGGCAAGGCTTGCTCGGTCAGTGCACTTAATGTCTTTAGGATTCACTGGCAAGTTTTGGATGACCTCGTTCCCATTTTTATCCATGCCCCTCTGTGGGCCCTTACTCTTGTTGTGCTTAATGATATACTTAATTACCAGAAAACCTAGGAAAAGGAGGCACAAAACTAAGAAGAGGATGATGCAGATGACGAGGACCCCATCCAGAGTGCCAATCATGAAGGGCTCAGGCAAAGGGTCTGGTGCAGGTATTGCAGGACAGGAATCTTCACAGTCCTGGCAGGAACATTCTTCACCCCCAGTGGGTGTTGTCTCATTGCAACCTAGAACCATCCCTGCATATGCAACCATTCCTGCTGGAACGCCAGCATCCTGTCCAGGTGGGATGAGCCTGAAGTCGATGTCAAGTGGGGCCAATCCATTACTTGAGTCGCCCTGGAAATCCAACCAGCGCTGAGGAGTGCACAGCTTGGATCCATATCGACCACACATGGTTGCAATGGCGTATCCTCCAGTTGCTGGAATTCTCACATCCTTGCAGGACCTGAAGGAGCCATCGGAGAAGCTAGTAGAAACGTAAGCTTGGTAGGCAACCACAGCCTCTTTTGCCGTTCCAGATATATTGACTGGTACAGTTCTTGTGATGTTGATGGTCTGGCTCTGGTTGGGACTGCAGGTAGTGATGCAATGAATGTGGGCAAAATTGTCTGCACAGGATGGACAACGGAGCAGCACAGCTTTGGAAAGTGTCAGGCTGCTCTGTAAGGAGATAAGCTGCTGTAAATTGCAGCAGGCAAATGTTTGGCCCTCACCCTGATCCAGCATTGGGCAAACCTGCCTCAAAAGTTCATAGTGTGCACCCGTTACAGGCCTTGCTGCTCCATAGTTTTTGCAGGGCACATTGGAATTGAGCAGGGATCCTTCCACAGTTGGATTTTTTCCACATTCTTCATACATTGAACAGAATCCAGGCTGATGCTGTGCATCAGAAAATACCTGCAATGGTGTACAAATTAGCATGAGCAACATCAGGATTACAGGGGAACATAAAGTGTATATTTTCCTTGAACCTAAGCCTTTTTATTTTCCCTCATGCCTTTCTAGAACACGTCCTCAAAATTGGGGTTTTTTTTGGCTTTTGAAATTTGAAATGAAGGAAAACATTTTAGGATGCAAATTAAGCAACTATTATATATACTAAACTGTCTATTAATATTTATTGTAAATAGCACATTTATTATAAGTAATTTTACTTGCCCCTTCATCCTGTTTTTTTTTTTTTGAGAGTATTAATGGCAGCTGCAATTTTCAAAGTGAAAAAAAGTAAAAAAAGAATGAAGGTACAAGGTTTTATGTTTTATGTCAATTCTAGAGTCTTTAAATTTGTAGAAATTCTTATAAATATGGAGAAAAGCTGACATAAAATAGCAATTAACTGCAAAATAGAACAATGATAAATATTACATGGAAATGAAATATTTTGGTTTAAATCGTTTACATTACAGTAGAGCAAAAGGTTCTATGTAAAAACTTCAAAATCTTCATATGTAATTAAAAAATTCTACTTTTATTTAAATTATCTGAATAACATTAAATCTGATTACTCAACTTGGAGGCTCATATTATTACTATGCATGTAATAAATAAAGAATCCCGAATCTGTACAATCCGTTTTAAGAAATGTTCAAACTGATTAACTATAAGAGTAATGTAACTCAATTTGATTAAGCTGTATAGACAAATGTAATATTCTATATTAAATGTATATAAAATATTTAAATATTTTAGAATGTTACCTTATATAACTGTTTTTGAAGGAAGTTCTTTACAGAGGCATTTACAGCAGATTTTCTGTCATGGTGAGGAAAGCTAGCAAAGTAGCATTTTATGAAACACTATTATCCAAAAGAACTTTATATTATTGCCTATTTGAACCCCTACTGATAAAGTTTTTAAAAAATGTAAAAATACATATTTTAAATTGTATTACTTACAAGAAATGCAGCAACAACCAGGAAATAAATGCTCCTTCTGTGGATACCCATGTTACCGGACCTGGAGTGTTTGAACCAATGGGGAGACAGAGGGGAAAAAGAGGGAATGGGAAACTGAAGAGACAGAGGGATGTCTATCCCAGTCTATCCCAACTGTATGAAAGGAAAGGAATGAAGAAGGAGATAAAACTCTCCACGTCACTGCAGCGTAAACAGGAGCGATGTTTTGAGGACGAACCCTTTCTTATCTGGCCTGATGTGCTCAGTACCAATCAGGAGGACAGGACCTTATTCAGTCTACTGATGATTAACCTATGGGTGGAAACAACTCCACATTACTAATCGGAGACATGGAAACAGGGGGGCAAATATCCCAATAAACTGAAACTTGGCCATTATGTTTGTTTGTGTATTTGGGTTGTGATATTAGTACTACACTGAAACCCCGGACCGAAACTAACAGCCTCAAAAAAGACCCTGTGGTAGGACACAACAGTCTTTTAATTTCTGACCATATGCCATTTTGTTTTCTCTTTCTGATGCCTGATACTTTGTTCGCAACACTATTAATATCAATTCTTCACAAATCAAGTGGTAAAAGCAGGGTTTGTAGCACAATAGAGGAACAGTTTTGGTTCCCTCAAAAAACATTGAGTGGGTCATTTGAATCTTATTTGTAAATGAGAACAAATATGTGAGTGTGAAGGTTCTAGAAAGAATTTACACTGATATGGAACCTTTACATTATGCATTATAAGAAGGTTCCTTAAACAATAGAGGAACTATTTTTGTTTTTTTTTTCTTCTAAAATGGAAATCTTTCAATGGATGGTTTTAATAACTATTTTTGTAAATGGGATATTTGTGTAAGAAGATTTTAGGAAGGAGCACTGAACTGAACTAGAACCTTTACATTGGAAGAAGGCAATTTGAACACTACTTATATATTTTTTCACAAATCAAGTTTGTGAAGTTTCCTTGCAACATAGAGAGATTTTTGGTCACATCAAAAACCTTTTAGGAGATGATTTATTGGAGAACCATATTTGTGAATGAGTGTGAAGTAAGTGTAACAATTTTATAAATGAAATTTAAACTGATATGGAATGTTTTCACTATGTGAATGATCTTTAAACACTAGCTACATAAGTAATCAGTATATACCATGGATGGTATGGGAATCTTTTAATGGATGTTTTTTTGAACAATGTTTTAAACAAGATGTATGTAAGATGTTTCTAGGAAGGACCCATGAACTAATATGGAATCTTTATGTTTAGGACGTTTCTTTAAATGCTACTTCTAATTTTTCTTCACAAACCTAATTATAAGAAGAAGGGTTCTTGAAAATGAGTTGAACCATTTTTGGTTCCCTCAAATGCTTTTCTTGGAGACTTTTACAGAATGATTTTAAGCTCCATTTCTGGATCCAGTGACTGATGGGTTTTTAAAGGGACTCTTTCCAGGGGTGGGGATGGGAATTAATGACTGAAGGTGTACATTAAATCCTTAAAGGGGGCAGTAATAATTTAAATTCTGCGTAATTTACAACTGCACAGGTAACCAAACAGTCTGAGGAGTGACCAGGCAGAGCATTTCACTCTGCTATGCACCAGAGGCATGCTAACCACACCTACTAGCTACTGTCTGGCAAACATTCAGGCCTGGCATGTCAGCAGTTTAGCATGGTGAAGATAATCTATGTGCAGTCAAATCATGTGGTCTCATTACCTAACCAGCCATAAGGTGTGGTGTAAAACACTTTAGGAGCCCTAGTTACACTTATTTTCTATGGCAAAATAAACAACAATGTTCAAAAGTATGTGGCAGGGACATCTTGGCAGGGACATCTTGGCAGAGAAGTGACATCCACTTTTACCTCCTTTTACCTCCTTTTGACACTGCAAGATCCTCTTTCAAATTCTTGTACTGACATCGCCAGATCTCTTTTATAGCCTCTTTTACATCAAGTAACTGACGGTCTATTTGACCAATAGTGCCAGACACATAGATAAATAAATACACGTTTCAAGCTAGGTTGTCAAGAAACACGAAACTACATCACCAGCTCATATTTTGGTTAGATGTTTATATGTCTTCCTTACCCTGTTAAAGATAGTTGCGCTTGTTGTTCGCATGTTCTCCAGATGGAGTATCTAATGGGACAAAGGCTCCCTCGACGTCGGAGGGGTTGTAGCCTATTCAGCCCCCTTAGCGTGAGAGACACCCCTCCGCTGTTCTTGGTGCTGAAATCCTATATGCGGCGTCTTTACATCCATCATGCATGTGCACGCTTATTTAAAGGAGGTTGAGGCTAAGTAACAGCGACATGGGCAGTTAATCGTGTTGAAACTAAACCACAAGAAAGAAAACATCTTTTTTACGCTATAAAATACTTTATTTTGAATAAGAACCGAGAAAAATTTCGGGGAAAATCATTGCTGCTTTGGGAACCCCTCCCCTGATCGAGCCCCCATGAGTTATAAAATGCTCTGGCATTGTATGCAGATTTGTTTAAGCGATTCTTATTTAATAGAATTCTTATTCAATGTTTATTTGATTAAAAACCATTTTAACGTTTTTTTGTTTGTGTCTACATCAACCCCTTCGTGTCATGTGGCTTGATCTTGGAGGACTTCAAGGAGACTACAGACAAGAAAGCAGCTCTCAAAGATCATTAAGAGGAGCCACTGAGAGAAACTAAGGTGAATCGCTCTAAGATCATAAGGACATGCCACTGAGAACAAACAAGACTCACCAGGATAAACTTCTCAGGAGCATCAGGAAGAATCTTTTCAAGACTCAAAAGGTGAAACTCTACCAACAGGAGGCAGAAACTTTGAGAGGAACAAATAATATGAGGAGGACCCACTGAGAGAAACATGAACAAATCTGTGGGTTATTCTGGGATATGGCAGTTGTTAGGTCTACTAAAATGTATTTATTTGCGCAGTCTTTGCTAAAGAATCCACAGAAGATTGTGTGAAAGGCAGCAGAGAGTCAACAGGAGCAGAGCAAACCCCTTTGTTTGGAGACAGACGAGGTGCTTGATGAGTTTCCTGTGTACATGTGATTGTGTTTCTATGTGTGTGTGTATGTGTGTGTGTATGTACACACAGTTACTTTACACTGTGTTGATCTATTTTTTCCAATGCCCTCACCTCTGGTTTCCGTTGTGCTGTGAGCGGCGGGGTCAGGCTTTTAATTCCATTACTGAGGGGCGAGACCAGAGCCCAGCGCTGCTGGGGAGGGTGCTCCTCCATCATGGTGTCACATGATATTTACAACCATTCTCATTCCTGTCAGTGCAGTCACACACTGCTGCCGTCTCGCTGTCTCACTGCTCCCCTCAGACAGAGCATCTCACAATCGCTCTCTCTCTCTCTCTCTCTCTCTCCTTCTATCTGTCTCTTTCTCTTTCTCTCTCGCTCTCTCTCTGTGTCTCTCTCTCTCTCCTTTTATCCTCTATTGATTTAGTTATATTGATTGTACAATATGTGCAGCGCCTTGTGACCTCCCTGTCTGTGAAACGCGCTCTATAAATAAACCTTACTTACTTACTTACTTCTATCTCTGTCTCTCGCTCCCTCTGTCTCTCCCTCTCTTTCTCTTTGTCTCTCTCTCTCCCTTTATCGCTCTCTCTCTCCCTCTCTCTGTCTCTCATCTCTCTCTCTCTCTATGTCTCTCTCACTCCCTCTGTCTCTCCCTCTCGT
>JBBKCR010000016.1:723716-742805 GCA_037577295.1 Ladigesia roloffi
ATAAATCCAAAGAATGTATTCTGACATACTTATTTGTATTCGCCCCACCATGGTATTAGAAACAGTACAGATTTTGACTACAAACAACCTTTTTGTCCCAAAGCTCCCCTGGCTCTCTATTGAGGAAAAAAATTTGGCAGGCCCCTTTAAAATCCCAAACGGGCTGTCATGTAAACATTGGGTCCTCCAGGTAGCCACACAGTGATTTCAGATGACCAGGAAATGGTGCTGAATGCTGAGTGGTTGGATCACCTTTTATCTTTAGTCACCTTGCTGCCTGTCCCCATTTGTTTAATTTAATCTGTTCTTTAATTTAAATTACTTGGCTCAATATGCCAAAGATAACAGTAGTCGAAACAAAATATAAATAACGACTTAAGGACACACCTTCTCATTCAATGTTTTTTCTTTGTTTTTATTATTTTCTACATATTGAAAACAAAAAAATGATGAAGGAACACACAAAATAATTAAACAAACCAGAAAATGATTTGTAATAAGATAAAGTACTGTTGTTTTTCAATTTAGTAATGTTTTTTTGCCATAATGTGTAGCATTTTATGTTATATATATAGAATAGTATTAATGTGTACCAACTCTTCAATCACAAATTGTGTGCAAAGCTGTCATCTAAGCAAAAGGTGATGTTTTCAGTATTAATCTATCATGTAGCCAATAATTAAAACAAAGAAAATTGTTGCGCAAGAAGGTGTTTTGACTGGTTGTGTGTAGAAAGCACGTCTTGGGATGGTTAAATATGCAGTATTCAGAGGCATGAGGTTTGAAAGTAGCCAATCCAAGAACATTATTTATTTCTACTTGCTGCTGATTTGCTGCTGCGCCTGTGGAAGCTGCAGTCAGGAATTACCCCTGTGGAGCTATCTTGAGTGTTTTTCTTATTTTTTAATTTGGTCTTCTTAAAGTTCTACATTTACCCTGCTTATACCAAAGAAAATGTTCATGCATGAATTCAAATGCTGTTTATGCAGGAATAATAGTATTTACTTTGTAGCGCTTTAGGAGTTCAGTGGAAACTGTACAAAATAGATATGGGTTACATTTACATTTTCGTTAATTGTTTAAAATGAAATTAAAATGTTTTGTGTGCATATTAGGGGGCATAATTAAGGCATTTTTAAGGTTTTTTATTTTTTGGACCACAACACTACATGTTTTTTTACAGGTGCAAAAGCTGGGGTTACGTACCAAGACCAAAGCACTGTTGTAATGCCCCATTTTATGCTGCCTGTATATTAACAGTATAAGGACATAACTTGCAAAATACTGATTAATAAAGGTCATATCATATCATATGTATGCTTAGGTACAATAAAAACTGTGGTAAAATGCATAACAGTTCTGTATTGAAGTGTCCTGTTATAAATTAATTGGGGTGTTCATTAAACTTAATTGGGATGCAACAATGAATATCAGGTTTCTTGCATTGCAATGTAAAATTATAACACTGAATACTGAGACTGTCATGTTGTTGTTTTAATCATGGACCCTAAATTGGATACTTTTTGATGAACACAACAATAATTACATGCAGTTCATGCGGAAAAGTAAGGAAAGGGCAAATACAGCAACTGGCCATCATGAAGTTTATATAGCGAGTTTTTCAGCGGTCACAGTAATTGTTTTAGCTGTAAAAGTTACAACTAATAAAGAAACTAAACTAAAAGTTTAGAGACGTGCACTAAAATGACGCAACATGTGAACATCTGCGATTTGGTTCCAAACAGAAAAGTCCTGAATTATGATGGAAAAGCAGGCAGGAGTCAGTTAACAAATGTAAACGTTTGTAAGAATACCTTCCTGTGTGTGACACTCATTATAAGATTGCTTTTAAAATGTTAGAAGGGTCATAGGAATTCTCTTAGTGTGCTAAATGTGTGTGACTCAGCATTAAGAAATGGAGTGTCCATATGGTGGCCCTTTTGCAGTGAGACTAATTATTGTCATAACGGACTGTTCCAGATGGTGATGGTAACACCAACACTAATTAGAATAAGCAGTAGACTCAGTCTTCCAACTGTGTGTGTGTGTGTGTGTATATTTGTTTTCTCAGTGGAAGTAGTATTTCTGTTCAAACCTGGCCATTATTTTGATTATGGATTATTTGGGATTTCTCTCAAATCTATTGTATTTCAGTTTGAATAAATCAGAGCTGGGTCAGTTGGCTTTTGTCATTTAAAAAGGTGGTATAATGGACTAGAAACTTATTTAATAATGATTTGCTGTGTTTGGAAAATCTTATCTTCATTTATAGTCTATTTAGTGTGTTGTATTGTTTTTTATTGGGGATTTTGAACCCTTCTGTAACTGGTTATTTTTATCAGAATATTATGATTTGGTTAGTCAAGTTCGTACAAGATAATGTGCCTGTCATTTCTCCAAACCCTTACAGATGGCCTGGAGTGAAATATCTTGGCCTGGAGGTTTGTGGGAGGAACACATTCATTAACAGCAACAACATATCACATGTCTATTAGCCGTATTAGCAAGTTTTGTTTTTCCAACATTGTGATGACTTCCAGTTCTATTATATAGTTCAGACAAGTGCAGAAACCATTTTCTGCCCAGTTTGTACCATCAGACTGAAAATTACACACTGCTGATTGTTATTCAACAATTACTAGTCAGGCTATAGAAACACACTTATTGCAGATTCAAACAAGATTAAAACCACTTCATAGTTATTACTATCAGCCTGATAAACTACACAATGCAGACACGTACTTGATTATAATCACTCCACAATTAGTAGTCAGACTAAAAAAGACAGACTGCAGATTCACACTGGATTCAAATCACTCTGCACTTATTACTACTGTGCTGTAGAAACCCACAGAACACTCAGCTTCAATGGAGATCCATCTCCAGTGTGACACTGAGATTTCTTCATCTATTTTCTCTGCAATGCAACCCCCACATTTTAAATGGAATACATTTTATCCTGTTCTGCTTGTAATTTAGAGCTGCTTTTGTGCATACTTTTTAATAGGATAAAAAGATAAATCCTTTCATAACTTACTAAACAACCACCAACCCACAATGCAGAAAGCTATTTAAAATCAGCATTGCTCTTAACTAAAGAGCAGCCATTGTTTTTGCGTACCACGCGCCCCATTACCACTGGAGCTCATCATTGATCAGGACCACTGCAGGCTTAAATGGAATTCATCTCTTGCTGTTGATGCATTTATAAGAGCCTAACCCCGATTCCCAGCAGCAAATAAAGTGACAATGCGGCATTACGCATTGTGAGAGAGGGTGAGTAAATACTGGATTTGTCGTGAGCATGTAGCTGTACATTGTTTCTCTGAGTGCATGTGCTTGTGTGTGTGTGTGTGTGTGTGTGTGTGTGTGTGTGTGTGTATTTCTAATGGGTTCAGGTGCATAGGTGAACTCAGTAAAACATGACACAACTTTAATGGAGCCAGCACCGTCCCGCATGTCTCTCATTCTGTGAGGCGCATATTGACCCCTTTTGTTGGCTGACGCATGTGTTCTGCGATGAGTGTTATGTGCACTTTACGTTGAGTGGAGTTTTTGTCTGTGCCTCTGTCAGTTTTTAATCAGGATTTTAACATATATGGCATTTTTCTATGATAGAAGTGTTGCTCCCTTTTTGTAGTAATACTTTAAGCACCTTGATGGTCTGGTCCAGATCATTCAACATGCACTGTAAATTAGGGATGTCCCGATCCGATCCCGTGATCGGAAATCGGGCCCGATCACGTCGTTTCAGACTCGATCGGAATCGGAAGTTACCTCCCGATCAGGACTTGGGTATTCGATGTTGTCAGGTTCGTCTTGATCCACCAGGCACTCGCCAGAGTACTACAGGCTCCTCCCCTGAACTCGTGTGAGACTGTTTGAGTGGTGATTAGGGTGCGTGGCATCTTTGACCACAAGTAAACCTGTGGGTGATTATTAAAGGGAGGAGTGCGTAGACGAGTGAGCTCCCCCTGCAGGAGAGTTTGAGGAGGAGAGAAAAATGCCTTGAGTCGTTACGGCATGAAGGCGCAGGACATCACAGCCAAGAGAGCACAAATGATCGCAATGAGTGACCTGCCATTCGCCTTAGGATAGTATATAGAAGTATCGGATCGGGACTCGGTATCCGCAGATACTCAAAATACTTTGATACTCAAAATCAAATGACTCGGAGGGCAAAAAAACCTGATCGGCACATCCCTACTGTTAATCTGATTAAATTCAGTTCAGGTCTGATATAGTCTGGTTCAGGGGCAATAAATATAACATGATATTTTCATTATTCATTTCTTTTGCAAACATTTGTGTACTGTCTACAGTAACAATATTTTATTGATATTTATGTTCATAGTGTTTGGATTAAAATTAACCCAGTGTTTAATGTCAGACTGTAAAAAAAACACACATTTCAACTCATTCCTGTGCTAAAGTTATCCTTGGTGCTGCTTCTAGAAGAAATGCTTAACATAGAGATCATCTGCAATGACCTTTTCATCAACACACTCCTTGCATCGTCAATGGTTTCATGTGATTGAGGCAGAGAATAAATGATGGTGTAAGAATTTACTGCATTAACTGCACTTGAGTAAGAGCTGCACAATATATCACTATTGCAGTATCAACTTCTGCAATACAGATATCATAAAAGTCTGCCGAATGTGAGCCTCTAACTAGTCACACCCACACACACACACACACACACACACACAGACACACAATGCAGGAATGGAGGAAAAGCTAATCTTATCAGTCTCTGAGTTTTGTTGTGCTTAGATCATTTAACAGATCTCTACAGTTCTACAGGATATAGGCCACCATCCATTTTTAGATTAAAGTCGTTCTCCTTAAAGTCATTCTCCACCACGTGTGTATTTTCACGTTTCGTTCAGATTCAGGATTGCATTCTAAAAGTGATATCAAGGTTTTTGTGATCCATTATGAAAAATGCATTTCCAGTCTGTTCTCCAGCAGTTGCTAAGCAGTTTTGCCCTAGTACATCTGAGTTGGCTTGAAGCTCCTGCTGAGGTGCGATGAAGGCCTCGTTTGTTTATTCCCAGAGAGCTGATGTGTTGCTATAATAAATCAGTATCATGGCCAGTTCTTCCCATAATGATGTGTCTGCTCCATCCTCATTGGCTGTTATTGTGTTGGATATCATCAGGCTAACACAGACGTTAATTTTCTCTTTGTTTGTTTGTCAGAGTGTTTTGTCAGGAAGTGAAGGTGTTGTGCTCGATTTATGGAGCCTGGTGAAAAGCTTTTTGCTGCTTATTCACTGCTTAGACTTGACTTTGGTCTGGTGACAATTGCTAATGAGTGTCGAATTCCGTGGCCTGTTTTTGGGGCAAAATTGCATACAGGGTTCACACTGATTACTGTTAAGCTCTCCATAGGAGATTTTATTCATCTTTTTTTGTTTTATCCTCCAAAATCTTTTATGGTACCCCACGGCTCACTTGATCTCTAATGATTTTTAACAACTTTCTATTTTTTTAAAAAACCTTCAGTTGTAGTGTTGTAGAAGCAAATATAGTCCTGCGCAAAACATACGCAAAACATCTGGAAAGTGTCAGATTGGTGACGACTTTTTTTCAGCATGACAATGATCCCAAACATCCTGCCAATGCAGTCAAAGCACCTCAATAGAAAAAAAACACTATCATTCATGGATTAGCCTCTTCTTGACAGAGAACATAACAAATGGCAGGTGCTGTCCAAAGATCATCTTTGAAATGTCCTTTAAGAAGCCTGAAGCACTTTGCCTGAAGATAATTAAAGATTACAGGAAAGTTTGTCCAGAAAACCTTAGGCTGTATCAAAGAATAACCAAATATTGACTTCAAGGATGGTTCAAATAGTTTTATACTGTATATAAATATATGTTTTCACATTAAAAATAAAGAAATGTGGCGTGGACAGTGCATATTACTGAATGTGCCTGCAACATGAAGGGGGATTTAAAAGTGCTGAATGCCCAGTAATTTACAGGTCTTAAATATGGCCTCTCACACAGCATTTGTGAGCCGTAAAGGTGCATAAACCAAGCCATGATTTTATTTCTTTTTTTCCCTATTTTCCATATAGTGACCATTACTGTCATTTTGGAGGCATTTGCTGATTTTAGGCTATCGATGAAACAAGCCTTGCAATTGTATACTTTATGGTTCAGTTCAGAACAATTAGCCTCACTAAAAAAATCACACACAATCCTTTCGACAATAATGACTATAAATGTTGATATTTGCATTGCTTCCAAAAGAACAAAGACAAAATCTCCAAAGTTTGATTAAGAAATTTTACTGATGTGCTGAACTTTAACAAGAAAACTGAAAACTGACAAGGCGCCCCCTTGACATTTGATAAATTGTATGGCCTCTCTGTCTTACAACTGACAACAACCTCTCCCTGTAGTTCCTAATTTGATTGGCACATGTTTCTTGAGGTATATGAGCTCACTGTTCCATAGTAAAGTGTTCCAGCTCATCCAGATTGTGTTATTTTTAAGCATGGGCATTGATACTCAGCACCCGCCACAGATTCTTAATGGGATTGAGATCTGGGCTCTTTGAGGGCCACTCCAGGACCCGGAGGTATGCTTTGGGTCACTATCTTGCTGAAAGACCCAGCAGCACACTAAAGTGAGACATGAAAGAGAAAAAAAACACACAGGGGCTAATACTTTTGGCAAATTTTTTTTCCCAGTTTTATTGTTAAACATCAATAATATATCTAAATCAAATTTGTGGACATGTTGTCTTTTGGAAGCAATAGAAGTAGTAACAGTTTTTGTTATGGTCATTTCCATTAGTTTTTCATGAGTTTGTGTAAATTCTTTTGGGGGGCTAATAACTCTTACCATAACTGTTTGTTTTTTAATACATGAGGTTTTCAAGATTCAAGATTCTTTATTTGTCACGTGCATAGTCATACAGGTACAACCCGCAGTGAAATGTGTCCTGAACCACTCCTTTAGACTGTGCAGAATTATATTGAGAAAAATTAAATTAAGAATAAAATCTAGAATTAAGACACTAAGATAACAAGAAATTAAATCTGGACAAAAAATAAGTGAGAACTAAGAAATAAGTACGAGTATGTATATGCTTAATATAAGCACAACTGAAAAAGTTTAAAATCTAAGTTTCTACAATGCACATAACAAATACTAAGACAGGACGTGTATTTAAATAAGTTTTGCCATAGAATTTACTGTGTGCAAATGGAATGTGCAAATGAATATTAAAGTGCACTGTGCAATATTGTCAGGTATTGACTCACAAGCAACAGATATTGCTTCTAACCAGGGTAGGGAGGCTATCCCAGCATTCATGGAATGAAAGGAACAGGGTGAACTGTCAAACTCTACACAGAAAGGACGCTCAGCAGCTTGGCTGGGAATCGAACCCTGAACCTTCTTGCCGAGACATTCTTGCTTCCCACCATTGTGTCGCCCCTGTTTATTCATAGCCCTATAAAATATTTTAGAATTGGTTAAAATGGGACCAAAATATATATTGCGTCCTTTTTTTAGGGAGGGAAATGCTGAAGCCGGTTTGGGCTGGATCTGTTTAGGGCTGAAGCGATAGTGGCTGAGGATTTGCTCTGTTGAATTTGCAGATTGGTAACTCTGATTCATCGATAAAATCAGTGGATCGTCGCAGCCATTGTACGCATGCCTGATTTGTATTTCTGTGTAAGCTGATGTGAAGAGTGCACAGAGGTAGGTGTGTGAGGGGGGGTGGGAGGTGGGGGGGTGGATGTTAATTGATGTGTGTGAGCTGCTTTTGGAACACTCTGTGAGCATGTGTGCTGCACTGATAATGAAACACGGCGGTGCTGTGCCAACACTGAGTGATGGAACGCCAATTATCCCTGCATGCTAGAATTCACCCTGACTGTAAAATCAGCCTGTTTAATGCCCGTGTGCCTTTTTGCAGCAGTCGAGGAGAGGAGTAAGGAAGATGGTGAGTCAGGCTGTGTGAAAGAACCGTGAGCTCAGCATCTGTTAATCTTTAGTTTTTAAAATGATTTCCGCTTTGATTTTTAGTTTTGGTTTTATATATAGTTCTGCTTTTGATAAACTTCTCTTAGTTTTTCCAAGTCTTAACTAGTGAGTCAGACCTTCTATCAAAGGACCACTGGGCTGTTATCTCACAGAGCATGCTCTGTTGCCAAGACCTCAAGAGGATGCCTTTATATGTATTTATTTGTATTTATTTAATGTTTTTGAGGTGCTGGCTTTTGTGATGACTCAACGAAATATCTTCTTACCAAAAGCACTGGAGCTTATCTCCCCAATATTTGTGCTTGCAAGTAGGTCTCTACAGTTGCACCTTAGCTACAACCAGCGGGGGGGAGCACTATATCTCCTAGCAACTTTTCAAGCCACAGCTCACTCATTACCATGGAGCTGCTGATTGTGATTGGTGGAGAGTGCTGACTGGTACACTCTGTAGCCAACAGACACTTTTTATTGAGTAAAAACACTTTTCTGTGTGTTTATTTCTGTTTGTTAACTTTAGCCTTTATACATTTCTCTTGATATCCTTTTCAGCAACCTGAAATATAGTGTAAAAAATATTTATAAAAAAAAATAAATAAATAAAAAAATCAAATAGGCTCTTTGTATATAAGTATTCAGAATCTCCTAAATCATGCATGGTTTTGTGTCAGGGTACAGTTATGCTCTATTTTGAAATATGGTAAAGTTTAACATGTTAAGAGCCTAAATAAAAGTCTATAGACCTGAATGATCAGAAGTTTCAAATTGTCGACCTGTCATCCTTTTCAATCAGTTAAATAAAGCATGGATCTCCAGTGACTTTCCAGTCCAATGCTATTAAAATACATAGGTTATGATTTGATATGTACTGCAGTAAGTATTGTGATTCTATAAATATGCAGATTCAGTACTTCTGAATGTTTTGTTTACAATTTTAAAACCTTTAACCATGTTTTAAAAAACCTTAGTTTAAGTTTAATTCAGTGAATTTCTAGCCACAGTCTGTTCTGGGGTTTGTATTTCAGCTCCTTTGGGCAGTAAAAATTAAATGTAGCCAAATACTAGTAACAATAGTTTTAAAAACAATGTTACTCCACATTAAATTCAAACATATATACATTAGTAGAACATTGATCTCCGTGTTAGAGTGGGGATTCATGGATTGCCACACAAAGTAATCTCAATATATAACTTTTTTTCTTCCCATCTTTTTCCCACTGTCCTTCTGAAAGCATTAAAAAAGGACAATGAATAGTACTGTACAAGGGACTTTTGAGATACTGCACTTGGCAGACCGTTTAACAAGAAGCGATTAATAGGCTGTAATAGGGGGGCTATAAATGTGTACAGTCTGGAAATCAATTTTTCAAAATGGCTGAGGCTTACCATGTGACAAAGCCTAAAGGCTGCGGTTACAAAATTCATATTTAATTAGAATTACAAATAATATTGTGCGTGTAAGTATACTTGTAGGCTTAGGCTTTTTGTTTTTGTGGTTACAACATAAAATAAATAATTTTTAAGGACCTACAGTGGGCAGAGAGGTTGGCCTGGCATTTGGTAAGCAGTGGGGCCGTGGGTTCGAGGGCACTACTTTTCCTTTTATTGGGGGGGCTGGGGAGAGTAATTTAGTTTTGGTGAACAGGGAAGGGGTACATTTTTTTTGTTTTATTTGTTTCTTGCTATTATCACAGAGAAATAATATCGTTGCACTGTTGTTGACTAGAGACTCTCAAACCATTAACTCATACTCCCACAATTGATTCTAACTGTTCCTACTCTGTTAGCAATAGTCTACCAACTTCTCAGCACCAATCAAGTCTGTACACGAAGGCCTCATGGTGTTGGCTATCTGCTGCGGGACATCTCCCATTTTTTTCTCCGCATTTACCAAAGGAGGATGAGTTCCTTTTTGGAGTCTTGGTTACTTCCTCCATATTCAGGGAGGTATTCGTTGCTCAGACTTCTGTAAATTATTAAATTAAATAAAAGGTTTACTTTGCGTAAACGTAAATTTAAACCAAGCAATGTATAAGGACATATAAAAAAAGAAGAAAATCACATATTAAAAAAAATGTAGTATGCACATTAGACATGGGATGATAACCAGTTTCAAGGTTTACCGCGGTTTAAAAAAGTCAAGGTTTCAAAACCGCAAAAAATAGTTAAACCGTTCCTTCGATATGTGCTGTCAAAGGAAGGATTTGTTTTTGAAAATGTTATTTGTTTCTTTATTTTGATTATTGTTGAGCTGCAGGTTTAGGCTCAAACAACTGACTGCAATTTTATTTAATTCAGAAGATTCAATCATTTATTTTTATTATTTTGCCTGATGTTCAATGTTACAAAATGTTCTATATCAGGGGTATTCATGTGTCTTATAGCCTTCCCCTACGTCCACATGTTCATATAGTTTACTCAAAATGTTTTGTTCATTTCCAATGCAGAAAATGAACTGAGTGCACAACTAACTCTTTAACCATAAATAGAAGGAGTCCAAGGCAAATACATTTAAGTTACAAAACGCATTCCATTATCGATCTACACGTGTTGTAAACTGTTTGTTTTTTCCTCGGGTCGGGTTTTGGGTCAGAATCTACGAGTAGTTTTGATGGTTAAATGTGACACATTATAATGCAAACAGTCCCTTATAACTGCAGAAATACCTTTAAAGGATCTGGGAACATGGAGTTTTTAAGCTGCCAAAAAGTGATTGCAGCTCATAACCGGTGACAGTCACAAGTTATAAGCTGTAATCACTTTTTAGCAACTTGAAAACCACATATATTTTTTTAATGTTCCTTTTCAAGATATTTTAGCAGTTATAAGGGGCTGTTAGCAGTATAATGTGTCAAATATAACCCTCCTGCATGATATCAAGCATGTTAATCTAGGCGCTACAGCTTTAAGCAGCTGAGCGCGCTCCCGCGGACGGCAATCAAGTTCTGGCAGACGATCACTTTTTGGCACAACACTGGTTGTAATTTGGGAGCGGCTCTCTGAAATAAGCCGAACTTTCCATCACTAGTAAACTTACGAGTGACGCTGTTGTTGTATTAACTGGAGTAGCAGCGCCCGCTGTCAATAGCCACGACCGTCCAAAAAAATGTTCCATGAAAATTCTTGTGAATTTACCAGACTGGTTACGGGTCCGGACAGAACATTCACTCGTTTCGGATTCGTACCGCGGTCCGCCATTTGGTGATGCCTGTTCAATATGTTTCCTAAAATAAAATATACTGTGTTCAGTTGGGAAAAAAAGAGTTGTTTTTTTTACCCAGACATTTAAATACAGCCTAGTAGAGCAGTAAGTACAATACCGTGAAACCGTTATATTTTTATCCAAGGTTACCATACCGTCAGAATCTTATACCGGCCCACGCCTAGTGCACATAACTCCACCTAAGGCTTTTTTTCTGTAGAAATTATGTTCTAGACTTCACATTGTGTTTTGATAATTTTAATCTTACATGCATGACCACCAATCAAAGAGGTCAACACAAGTGTGTCAGTTTCAGCTTGCATAAAAGTAAACTAATATGCTTCCTCTTCTGTTTCTTGCATACAGAAGACAATGCTAGTGTTGTGCAGTTTGCATTTACATTTAGGTTTACGGCATATCGCTGATGCTCTTAGCCAGAGTGACGTACATCAGTGCTCTAGTAGTTCAAATCTGTTCCTCAAACCTCTAAAGCTAAACTTACAGCAATGTCCGCTGTTCAACCAAGTTACTGAAGGCTAAGTACACCTAAACCAATCCTGTCTAAGAAAAGTCAGAGCTAAAGGCAAAAGCAAAGGAAGGTGTGGAGATGAGTGATATTTATTCATTTATTTTGTTTAAATGATGTGAATATATAGAAGGATAAATAAGCAGAAACAAGAGGCGTAGTTAGTCACCAAATTGCTCCTTGAAAAGGTGTGATTTCAAAGGACGCTTAAAGACAGTGAGCAATGTCAGAAAACCAATAGGCTACAACATTTATTTGTGCAGTACATACAGAGTTGAACCTAATTTTAGACCATTTGAAGAACTATAAATAAAGAAATGAAATCAAGACAATTTTCAAACTGTTAAAAAAAATGCACCCACACACCAGGAAAGCAGAAGGGGCATTTGAGAAAGGAATGTTGGACTAATAATCCTTATACAATTTTTGCCTGGAATGCTCATACCTACATCAAGCCCTGGGAAGTATGGGACATTTTAATTTTAATAAACTTCTGGCAATTAAGTCTTGGTTAGACTGAGCCTGTGTCAGCAGGCTAGTCTCTTAGCATCAACATTGGTTAGGCTTACTGACACTCTATCCATAAAATCAAACAAGCGGCAAGTTTTCATTTATTTAATCTGTGTGTAAATGTTCAATGTGAATGAGTCAGGCTTCTCTGCATGTTACATTTGTCGTTCCATAATAGAAGTGAATAATTAGTCCATATTCACACAGTATGTTTAAGAATAGTTGTGATGACCATATAACCCAGTAATTCCACATATCAGCTGAAGTCAGTTCCAAGACCCTGTCTAGAACTAGTAAAGAATGCTCTGCTGGTACATTATAAATTTAAAACCTCTGTGAATAATTGATTATCCGAGGGGGAGGGTTGCGACTTTTCACCTGAAAGATGTTTTATGCTGGTGTCCCTTCCACAGTCTGGTGTACACTAATTGGTGGAGATGTGGATAACCCCAGGTAAGGAGCGAGAGCAGCTCGCTTCAGGCCAACTCGGCTAACCCCGGATGCTGATGGTGCTTCACTTTGATTTCTCACTAAAAAAGATTTAATCATGCCTCCACCACGCAACATTTCTGCTGTCATCTCAGCCTAAACCCTGACCCTCTAGTGAAGCCATTGTTTTTCATTATGCTAATTACGATTCCAAGAATGTGCCGGAGTTAGCAGGGCAGCCTCCACTCATGTAATTCTGATGTGATTAGAGACAGAAAGAGGATTTTCTGTTTAATTTTAGGGTTGCTGGTGCCTGTTTTATTATTTTTTAATGCTATCTGGCCCTCTCTGTCTGCTGTTAAAGAGGTGGAGAGAACTTCAAACGAGTCTAGCAGCTCTACACTGAAATCTTTCTTGCAGTTCAATCCAGGAACGATGTGTTTTCTGAACTATTTCTTTTGTCTTCTCCCTTGTAGCGATGAGTCATGTTTTTTTAATAATTGAAAAGTTTTGAAATGATACAATATTTAACACTATGTGCAACTGATGTTATATTTTTCTTTTGTTTTTACTTTTGCCCTGATGCAATACTTTACTTCTACCACTAGTACTGCCACTGTGTTCAATAAAAAAAACAAACTAAAGCAGCTAACTACTGAGTGTAAGGTGTTTTAGCAGGTTTAACTTGGTATGTTATTTATTTACATTTATTACCGTCAAAGAACATGATCAAATGGATAAGTGAGATATGAAAGCCATGAGTACGTCTTTCACTCCCTTTATGTATGTGTGTATAGGGGTGTGTGATTGAATTGTTCCAAGCGAATATCAAAAAGTATTTCTGTTTGAAATACCTCTCTACCTCTCACCAGTTTTCGTTATTACACAGAAATGACTGTCCTTTGTTTTGATAAAACCTTTAAAAACCTGTGTAACCTCAGTCAAAAAACTCACTGTAATGATGTTCAGTTAGAAATCATCATTAGTTTAACCTTGAACTGTAAAGAATCTCCAGATTGGCTGAAGTCAGCTCTTTGTAGTTGAGACTCTTTGTAGCGAGAATGAGAGGATAAGCTCACATTAAAGCCAGTTTTCCTAATCAGTTTCAAACCTTCATACATCAGATCAGTGTCTGGCTTCTTTTTACCTGTTTTAGCTGTTTTAAACACCTTTGTAAATGTAGCTGCGAGGTTAACAACAGTTAAACTCCCATTCAGGCATGGTTTTGCAGTATTTTCGTATGGCACAGTTTTGCACGTCAAGCTTTTGAAGAAGCCATTCCTGACGAGGGGTCCACAACTGATCTTTGAGACATAATTCAAGCAAATGAAGAAGATGCATCATAAAAAGGTTGAAGGCAATCAGAATGAATGTGAGTCTTTCACAAAAGAGGAGAAAGTGAGTAAAGTGGCTGTGCCAAGTCTGCATTTTCGATTTTTTTGTGAATTTTATGGAAGATTAAACTAAATTGTGTTCAACCAAGGGTCTCATCTAATTATTTAGTGGCCTGTTAGCCCTGAGGCTTCAATAACATTATATCTTGAGCATTGCATACCAATGTTTCAAAGGCTTACAGTTGCATAAAAAATTAAAGCAGTTGGAAATTAACCATGAAAGTTATTCATCAGTGTGTCTGCACTGGTTCAAATGTCACACACTCATTCAAAAAATACAACATGACCTTTTCCAGCAGAGCCCTTATCAATGATTTCCATTCTAGAAAAAAAAGAGGCGGATAATTAATCCAATAAAGGTAATAATCGGCCTTCATGCCCATTCATGAAGATCCATGAGCTGTCAGCTAAAACAAATTGCATTTCTTTATTAAAGACTGTCAAAATAAAACAAGTCCTGCACTTCAAATTACTTCAAAATTGTGCACTGCTGCATTATGTAATTGGCTGTTGCATCATTGTATGTGCGGTGAAAACAGCCAGTTTCAGCTACTGACTTTTTTATTGCATTAAAAAGTGAGCAGTGTGTGTTTTTAGTATCCTGCATGTTTCCATTCACAAACTTTTGTTTCTTTTAATTATATAACCAGCAGAAACTTCACAGAGCACAAAGGCTTTCATTAGCTCCTTAGTTACAGCTATTACTGATTAAAAGCACATCTTTTAGACCTTATGGAAATGCCACTAGCTGTAGCCTTCAGATCCAAATGGCTTTGAGAATGAATTTTCAACTTATGCCACTAAGCAGATACTAAATGCAGTCAAGTGTGAATTTCCCTCTTTGTGCTCCACTTCCGTGCTTGAATCTGAACAGTGCTGCTTTAAAAAGGTGATGGCAGCTTATAGCAATGAGTTTAATATAACCAACAGTCGGCTACAGTCTCTCCTCTATTATCAAATTCAGATTAGAAAAACCATTTGGATATAACTGGCACACTTCAGTTTACTTTCTAGATTTGTGTTTGTCATTATTGCACATTTTTGCCCAAAGTAAAAAACGAATTTTAGGTTTGAAGATGCTGGTGTCCTAGTGGGTAGGATACTTGCCTCTGGACCAAGAGGTCATGGGTTTGAATCCTTTCTTCAGCGCACCACCACTGGGTTCCTTAGCAAGACCATTAACTCCAAGTTTCTCCGAATGTCCCCTGTAGTAAGGGAATGAAAGTCACTTTGGAATGAAACGTCTGTTAAATGCCGTAATTGTAGATATAGATTCAGTTACCAACGCCATCTTGTCACTGTGTGATATTGTACCTGAGGGAAGCCAGCTTCACAGAATTTTTTTGCATACTGCAGGAGTTAGAATTTTCAAGTATAGTACCATTGTGTAGTATGTACTGTTTAATTATTTGTCATGCACATTATGTTGCACATTAAGGCACTTTTCCTTAGGTATACAGGAACTGTGCTGTAACTAATCCGTAATGTGATTCCACAGAACTTACGATTAGATTTTCCTGTGTATCTCAGCTCAGTAACTGATCATCGTCTAAAAACCTCATCAGTGTAATCGAACCAGTGGAAAGTTTAACTGTCAAAGCCACTTTTTTATTGTGGTCTTTTTATTTATAGTGTTGTATGTTTTCTTTCTCAACATTTGCGATGAATGCATCACACAGCTAACCTGTTAGTGATGGCCTTGTAAATCTTTTGTTATAATTCATTATTATACAATGTTACCCATATAATACAGTGGACCACATAGAGTAAAGAGATTAGTTAGTTAAAATCACAGCATTTACAGATTAGTGTTAAAAGTCATGTAATGTTAAAATAGCAGCATTTTAAATTTCAATAGAAAAGTTATTTTGGCAAAGTGTGAACGTGAAAATCCATATCCAATAGATATAGCATGTGTGGAAGCTTTGTTCACCTGTTTTGGTGGTGAACATGAGGGAAAGGCTGCGGGGGGTAGCAGAGAAAATATCTAGAACTGCGGAAATGCGACAGTATCAACAGATTCGGAAGAGGTGTGACGATTTGGATTCTGTGAACTTCGTGTAATATTGCTTTAAATCCTAAGGAGATTGGTAAGCTGTATTTTGCTTGTATGCTGTGAAAGTAAATTTTGGGTTTACTGTTTACTTTCAATAGTTTAATGCACTGTTTGTTTAAATAACTACCATTTCGATGTGAAATTGTATAGCAAAGGGAAAAGAGTTAGTCCTGGTTTATTGTGTTGGTGTAAACTTTTTGCCGCTATTCCATTAGTTGAGGATTATTATCATATGTAAAAATTGTACAGAGCACAATGAAATGCTTACTTGAATACCCTCTTCACAGACAGAATATAAAACATAAGAGACATAAAGACATAAAAGTCAGAGCAGTATTACAAATATAACTAATTACAGGCTCACTTGCATAAATGTAAAGTGTCAGTGCAGTGTAAGAAGTCTTGTGGGCTACATTATTTCACATAGAATGAAGAAGATATTATTGCACTCAGAGAGAACAGTACAGTGTATTGAATAGTCTGAAGGCACTAGGATAAAAACTGTTTCTGAATTGTGCTGTGTGTGTTTTAATTGTCCTGAGAATCCTGTCAGATGGCAGGAATGTAAAAAGTGATAGTGCAGGGTGCAGGGTGGCTGGGGTCCTTCAAGAAGCAACACGCCCCATGAGGATAATTTCCACAGCACACTCAACTAGTGATGCTCCGATCAGGATTTTTGCCACTGATACCAAGTACCGATGCCGATACTGATGCTTCAGGTTTATATAACTGATATGTAACTTCCCTGATCACCGTTTACTTTTTTTCAGATAAAGTAATATTATAAATTTTGCCTTTGTTATATGTGTGCGAGTGTGTGTGTGCGTGAGAGAAGTTCTCTTGTGGTGTGTGTGTGTGTGCTCGCGAGAGTTCTCTTGTGGTGTGGGTCTGCGTGCGCAAGAATGTTTTCTCGTGGTGTGCGTGTGCGCGCGTGTGTGTGTGTGTGTGGGTGGGTGAGTGGGTGTAAGAGAGTTTTCTCATGGTGTGCGCGCATGTGTGTGTGTGCACGCGAGAGTTATTTCGTGGTGTGGTTCTGTGTGCGCGAGAGAGTTTTCTTGTGGTGTGTGTGTGCAAAAGAGTTCTCTCGTGGTTTGCGCGTGTGTGTGTGTGTGTGCGCGAGAGAGTTCTCTCGTGGTGTGGGTCTGCGTGCGGGGAGAGTTTTCTTGTCTGCGTGCGCAAGAAAGTTCTCTTGTGTGTGTGCGTGCTTGAGAGTTCTATCGTGTTGTGCATGTCTGTGCGTGTACGAGAGAGTTCACTCATGTTGTGTGTCTGCGTGCGCATGTTGTGTGTGTTTGTGCATGTGCGAGAGACTCTCGTGTTGTGTGTGTGTGTGTGTGTGTGAGTTTATCCATACTGCTGTCTTATAATTAGGCGATAAAGTAGGCTACCGGGTTCGGTACCGTACTTAATCCTCCCGCATTGACGTCATCAATAGTGATCGGTTCCTAATAGTCCCGATCGAGTCATAAAGTCTGATTATTGCCAATACCGATCGTCCGCCAATCGATCGGAGCATCACGACACTCAACACTAGAGGGGAAACTAGAAACTATAGAGGACAGAGGTGGACACCCCAGCCTTCTTTAGGGCTCTGAGGAAGTGAAGTCATTGGTGGGTTATTTTGATGACCGCGTCAGCGTGTTCTGAGGATGGGAGGTTGGCACTGAGGGTGACCCCAAGGAGCCTGAAACTGCTTAGTTTTGCGGAGGTTGAGAGATATTTTCTCCTGACACCACTCCACACCAGTTTCACCTCATCTCTATAGGCTGTCTCATCGTTGTTGCTGATCAGACCCACAATGGTGGTGTCATCAGCAAAAAATAACAATGTGTGAGAGATGGCGTCCTCAGTGGATGTATTGTGGTGGTATGCAAATTGAAGGGCATCCAGGGTGGTTGGTATGGAGCTTTTGATGTGTCCCATTACCAGCCTTTCAAACCAGTTAATCGGGATGGAGGTTTATACAACAGGCCAAAAGTCATTAAGGCAGATGGCTTTGTTCTTCTTGGGAACTGGAACAATGGTGGTGTTTTTGAAGCAGATAGGGGTAGTTGAGCTTTTTAAGGGAGATGTTAAAAATGCCTGTTAAAGTGGCAGACAGCTGCTCACTGCACACCGAAACTCCATCTGGACCGGCGGCTTTGCAGGTGTTGACTCTTTTTCACGTTTGCAGCAGACACGGTGAAAGTGACGAGCGGCATTTTTGGAGCCCGCTGTTGTGGATTCGTTTTAGCGAGCTCAAAGGACGCATAGAATGCATTCAGCTAGTTTGGAAGTGATGGGATGACAGAGACGAGGGTGTGTGTTTGTGGTTTGTAGTCCGTAGGTGTCTGAATCCCCCTCCAAATCTGACGCGTGTCACGTTTGCAGTTAAACTTGTAGTCTACTTTTCTGCTGTACTCCCCGTTTGCACTCCTGATGGCTTTCCAGAGATTCTACCTGCCTTTCTTGTACAGGTCCACGTCTCTGGACTGGAAGGACGCATGCGCTCGGAGAGCTTACTGCCGATGGCCGCATCGACCCAAGGTTTCTGGTTGGGGAATTTTAGTGGTAATGCATTCCTCCATGCATGAAATCAGTGGCCACAGTGGTGTACTCCTCCAGGTAAAAGGATGAATCTCTGAACATGTCCTAGTCACACTCTAAGCATTCCTGAAGCTTCTCCTCTGCCTCACGTGTCCAGCGCTGCACTGTGCGTGTCACTGGCTCCTCGCTCTTTAATCTCTGCTTGTAAGCAGCAGCAGCACGGCACTGTGGTCTGAGGTGCCCAGGTGCTCGCATGACAGAGAGTTGTAAGCCCCCCCATGTTCTGTGTAGCAAGATAAATGCAAGAAAGCTAAATTAATCACTTTGTTTAGAGATTAGAATTGCCAATTCTGTGTTTTACTGGCAGTTACAGTGGGGCAAAAAAGTATTTAGTCAGCCACCGATTGTGCAAGTTCTCCCACTTAAAATGATGGCAGAGGT
>JBBKCR010000016.1:755079-774352 GCA_037577295.1 Ladigesia roloffi
AAATATGTTAAAATATATATTTTTTTAAATCTCGATATGCGCTGGCTTGAAAACGAAACTAAGGCTACGTACACGGATGCTACACGCGCGCGCTCACACACGCGCGCTGACACACACGCGCTGACAGACGCCACTGCACGCAGACACAGACAGCTACCCAATGAGAATATTACTCAATCCGAGCACGGATATTAACGAATTTTACTCGTATCATACTCGTACTCGGCTAAAGTGCTTTATCCGTACCGGATACTCGTTTCAGCCGAGTATCCGGCTCATCCCTACTAGTCATATTTAAAGATATTTACGGCCTTAATTTTGTAAAATCTAATTTAAGACTTTTTAAGTCATTTTAAGGATCCACGGATACCCTGTGAAAAAGAACAAAATACTCCTATATTTAAAACCTGTTTAGTGCTGGCTGACAAATGACACAAAAGCTTCAAAAATGTTCGAACAGCCAACACTGCTGACCAGCAACTTCTGCATAACACACGAGTAAATTAGGATAAAAAGTTTGACTGGCTGTAGCTGTAACCCTGTTTATCTGACCTGGCTTGTTTTTGGCAGGGTGATATCATCATATGGGCCAGTGATTGCTGAAGGATATTTGCTAAAGATGATTGGCTCTGTAGGGATCGGGGCATTCTGCTCCAGGCAGTGGTCCCTGTAGTTCATCCCAACACACACCACCTTATCTGGGTTGGTCACTGGAGACAGCAGTCTGATGTCAGTATGAGGGACTGCACACTGACCACTGGACAAAGCTCTGGAATGGAGGAGAGTTGAAACATAGATATGAATTAGAATATCATGAGAAAGTTTATTTATTTCCATAATTCCATTCAAAATGTTAAACTTTAATAGATTTTAAATTTAGGGCCCACAACTTAAACAGTTTCAATTTGGGCTTCCAGCTCATAAAACACACGAAACCAAAAATGAGTGTCACACACAAATGATCTACTAAACTAAAAGTACCTACACAGGTTTCCCTAGGTGTCATTAAATTGCTTCACTTTGGTTCAGTTGTCTCAGTTGGTTCAATATGGGGAAGACTGCAGAATTGACCACAGGCCAGAAGAGCATCATTGATTCCTTAAGGAGGCTGGCTGTTCACAAAGTGCTGTGTCCAAGCATATCAATGGAAAGTCTAGTGGAAGGGCCAAATGTGGCAGGAGAAGATGCACCAGCAGAAGAGATGACCGTGGCCTTTAGATTATTATCAAACAGGGAAGATTCAAGAAGCTAACAGAGATCCAGAAAGAGTGGAATGAAGGAGGACTCCTGACTCCCTAACTCCACTCTGCAGGTGCATCTTCTCTTGCCACATTTTGCCCTTCCACTAGCCTTTCAATTGATATCCATTGTTAAAATTTGGGCTGATGTCTTCACAGTCTTTTAATTGTTTTTTATTCACGTTTTCGTTTTATGAGCTGGAAGCCCAAATTATGTATTAATAAACAACTAAGTACTTGAAAACTTTAAAATTGTGGGCCCTGAATCTGTACTCTATAAAGGTTTAACCTTTTGAACGGAATTAAGGAAATAAATTTTTCCATGACTTTCTAATTCACTGGAAAGTGTCTGTATGTACATACATAAACACACTTAAGGAATTTCAAGAAATTTAAATAAAAGTTTACTGTGATCAGGTTCAAAGCAAATGATGCTTGAATTTTTAAACATGGGTCAATATATGACTTTAAAAACATTCCTCTGAAACTGGCCAGGGAAAGGAATGAAAATTAGAGCCACTGAAAGTCCTTCAGGTAGCCTGGATAACTGATAAAGACTACAAAAAAAAATACAAGAATACCATATGCCATAATAATATGTTATTTCATAAGGTATCGCATAAAGCTTTCCGCCACATCTAGTAAAAGGTGCAGCAAGTGTTGTTGGTAAAATATGGGCTGAGGAGCAGACTTGGATTTGGATTTGAATAATTGAAATGTGCATCTGGACATACGTATGACTGGTAATGATTTAGATGTGATAAACAAAAACCAAACATAATGGTCCAAACCTCTGAGCACAGTCCATGCCCTTCTCTCCCAGCTCCAAAAAATCTCGCATTGTGGATGGCATGGAAGAGTCAAATACTTTCAGGTCAATAACATCATGGCTGTGTTCTTGCTCCACGCCAACTCTGACAGCCCCTTCATTCCCTCTCTTGTAGAACTGGACCAGTCGCATGGTGTCTGAGCTTGGGGGGCGTCTGGCTGTGCCTACAGAAAGCAAAGCACTGAATCTACTCAAACACAAACCACCCATCAAACCTCTTAATATTGGGGAGGGGATTGTCAGAATCAGAAAAAAAGGAGAAAACCTCAGTCTTAAAGAAGCATTACACAGAGACAACTGCTTGAAAAGACAATATACATAAACTTGAGGGGCCAAATTTTGTTTTCTTTTTATTCAGTCCAATTTCCCATTCCACTTTAACCCTTGTTTGTATTGAGGACAATTTAGCCCCGTTAATGCATTTGAAAATGGGTGTTAAATGATGCAGCAAGTCTAGTGGGACATTTACATGTAATCAAAACGCAGAGTGATTTTATAAAAACTATACACCCTGTAAACGACTTTCCCCTGCCCCTTACCCAGGTAAGTCTACTATACTGCACCGTGTAAGCTTAAACGTGATCTTGCATTGACTAGATTCTTGATTTCAAAGGCAACAGAAGTAGGCAACCAAAATTAGCCTTTGATTAAAACTTTCTGCAGATCACGTGCAGGTCCACCTGTCAGTGCAACCACTATTGATTAGAAACAACACGTTGTGAAAGACAATACATGACAGAAACACCTTCAAATCACCGAACCAACAAAACACTTACAGCAGCTGTATTCACACGTCTAACTTTCATACTACTTAAACTGATAATGATTGCACCGCCAAACGTTTGATAAGCCTCACCGTTTTTCCAAGTTGTCCGTCCAGAAATGCAGTCTCGAAACTTCCGCAGTAGGAATGTAGTTTTACGTTTAGAGCAAGACCAACAAATATGGGCAAATTATCAAAGCGAGCAAGTTATTGTCCATGTAATAAGTGCTCAGACCCTGCTGTTCGGAACAGCGACACAAAAAACGGGCGTTTTAAAAAAAAAAGTTAAATATAACGAAAATGTGCCATTATATAAAAACTACAAATCCCATAATCACGTTGGAGACGATGGAGTCACATGACCCCATCCAGCGAGCAGAGTCAGCTGATCACAGTCTCAGCTCTGAGGGGAGAGGAGTCAACATGTCTTTAAGGTAAATTTGTTCGCTGTATTACGCACCAGCACGTTTTTTCTTTTTATTTTATTTAATTTCCGTTTTCTGCTACTTTGTCTTTTTATTTTCTAAGGTTCGTTTTATTTTGCTTTGCATTTTGGCTTTGTGGTTTCATGCATTTTGTTCTGAAATATTGTATTTTGTTGTGCTTGGTTGGTTTTGTTTCTTAATAAGTTGATTTCTGGACATTGATCTCAAATGTTGTCAAACTGAAGTTGTGTTTTTGTATGTTATCTCTTACTGTTTACCTTGCTTTTTGGTTTATTTATTGACCCCAGACATGTTTAGTTGTGGATCTAAGATTCTGAACCCAAATTTCATTGCTTGCAAGTTTCCGGCTTCTGATAGGAAGTTTTATTTTCTCTCACGTGCATGAGGTTTGTCAGCTTAGGTTGTCAGCAGTTTTCTTTACAATGAGATATATCATGATTATTACATATTTTGACTCTAGGAAATTTGTTTTGGTTCATGATATTTAGAGAATAGTCTATTAATCTCATTCACCCAAAACCACACGCATGAATCAGAAAGTGCTTTTTGGGTTTAGGAAAATGGGTTGGGTTGGACAGTTTGTTATTAAGAATTGAAACTGTGCATGTTTGTATGTATCTGCTCAAAAATTATCTGCAGGTTAATTAAGTTCTCCTTTACCCTTTGTCCCCCCAGTACCCAGCCCATCAAATGGACTACTGATTACAAGGACAAAAAGTGAGTATTCTACAGAGCAGAGGTCTATCACTGATTGTTGCATGTAGACTTTGTGTACTGATTACAAGGACAAAAAGTGAGTATTTTACAGAGCAGAGGTCTATCACTGACTGTTGCATGTAGACTTTGTGTACTGATTACAAGGACACAAAGTGAGTATTTTACAGAGCAGAGGTCTATCGCTGATTGTTACATGTAGACTTTACCCTCTGTTATCAGAAGAGAAGTGGCTGAAACACTCCTGTTATTGCCTGTCTCAGCACTCCACCACTAGTTTCTCACACTTCCACAGAACTGGGCTACGTTTCCAGATAACGATAGAGCTTAGCGCTTAAGACCATTTTCTACGAGTCATTTCGCGAACGTTCGTTATTGTTTCACGTGCGTTTCTTCAAAATGTACTTAACACAGTTGCACGTAGCCCTGTTTTATGTGCTACTTAGGAGTCGCTATCCATTGGTCAAGTGCTGAAATGTCACGCTGTAGAATGGCTCGTCGTTGTTGCACATGCTGTCATAGCAATCCATCTAATTATGTATTTCCGTTTATTCTTCAACTTGTGTAAATGTATATTCAACTCGATTAACAAAAAAGTCCAGTAATTTCTTCTTGAGCAAGTCTAAAAACATAAATTAACCGGAAATGTCATACTGTCTTGCTCCAATCTCGCATAAAACAAATTCTAGCAATCCTTGCCCGAAATGACATCAGCATCATTTTCTATAATTAAATGAAACCTTAATTATTTAGGTAGAATTATCACTCTATCAACAATTGCTGATCTCACATCAAAATAAATAAATAAGTAAATAAATAAATAGGCTCTTACATTTATTTTTGAAAAGTTAACCTAATTATCTTCACCATTTACTAATAGAAGTACAATTTAAATAGGCACACACCTAGGGGTGGAGGAACTAGAAAATGGCTGAAACCAAAAAACAAAGAAAAGACATTTTTTTAAAGTGGAAATTAATATTATTTTAGAGGAGGTGGTTCTACAAAAACATCATTTTCAGCAGGTTTAAGGGCAGTCATACAAATAGAGAAAAACAAACAATCTGGGACGATATTGCTACAAAACTTTTTATTTTATTTCTTTATTTGTTATTATTTCTATTTTGAATTGTGCAATGAGTAGAAAATAGCAATGAATAAAAATATATGTACAAATAAAATGAAAAATGACTGAAGAGAAGTACATTTTGGGTGCAATTTGCAGGTTGTCCAGCAGGCGCCCACATAACTCTGTCTCCTTACGATGCACTTTACGATTACTTCTCGTTGATCTACGAAGATTTTCAAGTGCTACTTAAGTCACGATGGTTTTGGGAAACAGACCGTAATATTAAGATCAGTTGTAAGATCATTTTTAGGAACTACTTATGCTTACTAAGCTTTTGGGAAACGCAGCCGTGCACTACGGCAGTTTAATGATGCTGAAAAGAACAACATGTGTGTTTTTGTTTATATTAATTAAGGTTTCCATGTAATTAAGTCTAGATGATATGGCAAACATGTGAATCATAATTGTTCAAGGTCTTGTGAGACATAAATGCACAACTAATAACCCTGTCTTTGTAATGAATTATGTAGTTAAAGTACTGATGAACACAATATTAATCCCTAACAAATGAACTCTGTTTGCAGTCACACATTCATTGTGTAATATAGTCAAACTATTATTTATATACTCTGTGTTTTTTAAGCTTTGGAGCAAAGAAAGAAGTGATGCAAGCCTGTTCTAATGTGCTGTTTATTTCTCTTTTTTCCAGTTATGATGGCGTCATCCTAATTGCCCAAAATGCAGACAGCCTTCCCAAAGAGCTAGAGGGTCTGAAAGATCCTCTACAGGATTATGGCGCAGTAAGTCTAAAAAATCATCAACTGTACTCATAAACCATCTTAATTCAGTCACAAGTAGTCAAAAACTGAGTTGTGTGTTTTTAATGCAGTGAATGTTAAAATCATCCAACCATGTTTGAATTTTTTTAATTAATGTTATAATAACAAATTCTCATATTACAACTTCTCATAATGCAAAATGTTAATCACCAGCTTCTAACTGATCCCGGTGCTTCAATGTACTGAACATCTGTTTACCTTTCCTTATGTAAAGCAATGGTCTACCTCACACCCTTCTCTTCCACAGGTTGACAGCGGGCTGGGGGAGGAGGTGGTGGTCCTGAAAGTTCCTGGTTTGCCAGGTAACAGACTGGTGTTTGCCCCCACTGGCCCAGTCAATAGGGACTATGATGATGTCCGACGGTTCAGTGATGCTGCTGCAAGCGGAATTAAGAGGTTAGTAAGTTAATGTATTTGTTTGTTAGTATTGATTCTATTTACAGTTAAGGTCAGAATTATTAGCCCCCTTAATACATCACACAAAACCCTTAATATTTCCATAGAAATAACCATAACAAGTTAATACTTCTATTACTTCCAAAAGAACAAAGACAATATCTGCGAATAGTTTGAAAAAGATGTCTTTTAATGGTCAGTTGTGTGGCCTCTCTGTCTTACAACTGACAACAACCTCTCCCTGTGCTTCTTAACTTCGTAGGTACATGTCTCTTGAGGTATATGTGCCCATTGTTCCATGGTAACGCCACAGATTCTCAATGGGATTGAAATCTGTGTTCTGTGAGGGCCAGTTCAGGACCCAGATTTCTAAAGTTTGTGACCATTAACCAGTGCTTTGGGTCATTAACTTGCTGAAAGACCCAGCAGCAGATTTCTTTCAATAATTTTTCAAAATATCAGTGAGGTTCCCAGTGCACGAGACATCACAACAGCCCAACACCATGTTTAACAGTGGGTCCCTTACTTCATTCTCCACACAAAAGTAACATCCCTTTGTCCAAACAGCTGAAGTTTAGACTCCTCTGACCTTAACAGTAATTAACTGATTGTAGCTGTTATGTTATACTGTTCATGTTGTATAGGCCTAACGCTTCACTGCATATAGATCAGGCATTGTTGCCTAAACATGTGCAGTAAAAGAGATCATATTAATACAGTACATCTCTCAAAGGAATGTAAATTTGAATATCTTCCTAAAACTGATGATGATTCCTGAATATTCCCCCAAATATTCTCCCAGTACCCCTTGCTGTGATTTTGATCAAATGCATTTTTAAGCCATTCATCTTGATGTAATCATACTTTGTATAAGAAAGGGCTCCATAGGTCCAAGTGTTGTCATAGTAGTCCCTCAGCTACATTTTTTTTAGAACAGAGATGGACCGTGCAGGAAATTAAATACTGCAATCTGGAACTTGGCTTGGAAATGAAGGGTGACCAGCCGCCGTCCATCATTGTGAAACTCCGGGTTTTGTTTACTTAGGGCATTAAAAGCAGGTTTCCTTCGCCCCCTGCTGGTCTGTCCTTCACACTCAGGGTATGAGAGGAACACACTGGTGGCTTTACTGGGAGCTTTACAAACTCTGTACATGGTGAGATACTCTTTGACCTTTTAACGTGCCTTTGCTGTTTCTGACAAGTTTATCTGACTAGCATTGAGTATAATCAGTGTACTCTCATTTAGTCATCTACTCTTAGTAAAGCACACTGTATTTTTTTCTCTCTCCCTCTCCCTCCCACTCTCTCCCTCTCCCTCCCTCTCTCTCCCTCTCTCTCCCTCTCTCTCCCCCTCTGTTTTAGCCTCTGGAGCTTAGGGAGGTGAAGCCGTCACCCCATAAAGTGGCAGTTCTGGGTGTGTGGGTGAAAGAGCAGGCACAGGGTGAGCAGATCACTGAGTTGGCCTTGGCACTGGAGAGTGGCAGGTGAGTGTGTGGGGTTGACACATTAAAAGGTGAAATTTCTGTGGAAAATGTTTTTGCCATGTGAAGAAATGGTGGTTTGGTATGGTTATTTGTATAGTTGCATTTAATTGTGTTTAATATCATTCTAAAAAACAACATGTAATGAGAGAAACTGTCAATGCTTTTTTAAAAATGCATATTATTTATAAATCATGTATATCATATATACTTTCAGTATAGTAGGGGTGTGCAGAGCAGCCGCTTTTTGTATCTGTATTTGTTCTATATATATTGTGTGTGTGTGTGTGTGTGTGTGTGTGTGTGTGTACATATGTATATATTTTTATATATGTGGATCAGTTCTAGTTCAATGTGGCATCAATTTAAACATTCTTTGGGTATAAAAATCTGATATTGTCAATAAGTTATTCCAGTTGCGATTGGTATTGTAAGTTCATCATTCAAACAGGCATTAACACACGACGTCACTTAATGGACGAGCTGCACCACTTGGCCATGTCGCACCTCCGGGTCGGTGGCAGGCAGTAAGATGTTGCTCGTGAACTTGGTGTGTCTCAAAGTGTTTCATCTGCAGACTTACATCAAGACACAGAACTATTGGCAGAATCCCTGTTATTGTCTAAATGTTTGGGGTAATAAATATTAAACGAATGAAAATGGTGTTTCTTCTCATACACTATTAGTAATATCAAAGGGAACTTTTACTTATTTCATTCAAATTCTGAGAAAATAGGAAAAGCACTCATGTAAATTATTGTGAGTAGTGTATATATATTTTCTGTGTTTGTGTAGGTTTGTGTATCGGGACATTGGTGGCTCTGATCCAGAGCGTATGGCAGCACCCCGTGTGGCTGAATATGTAAAGGAGATTTTCAAGAACACTCCTGTACAGGTAATTACAGCTCAAAGACTAGCTGCTACAGAGAGCTAATTAATGATCACTGATTGAGCTAATTATTGAAGCATTCAGTGTGTTCTTTATTGTTCTCTCTCTCATTCTTTCTCTCTCTCTCTGTCTATCAGGTGAAGGTAGTCAGTGATTTGAACACTCTGGAGAAAGAATACCCCTGCTTGGCTGCAGTTAATCGTTGTGCCAATAGTAAGATTTTTGTTGATCAGTATTCAGACAGTCTAACAGCAGTGTGCTGAAACTACCTGAACTACACATTTTTCTTGTTTTTTTTTTTACTAATAAAACTGAACAACATGTTTCCTTCAGATGTACCACGTCATCAGGCCAGAGTCATTCACCTTGAGTACTGTGGGGAGGGACCCATTCAGCAGACACTTATGATGGTGGGCAAGGTGTGTAAAATCATTGGAATGAGCATTCATTTATGAGCAGTGACAGAACCATGATTCGTACTATTTTTTTTTCTCTGCTGATGTCAAGAAAAAGTATGCACGTGCAGTAAATTTACATCTCTGTAGGCAAAGTACAAAATTAAGTCTAAATAGGTGAGATTTGAGTCTAGATTTAAATAGAAGAAAGAAGTGATGTTTCGTATGTCAGGAAGTAGAGAATTCCAAAATTGAGCACAGCAGCCGTATAGGATTTTGGATATTACAGTGTTTTGTCATTTATATTAGTTTCAAATATTAACCTGATGTTTAGTGTGTTGTGACTAAGCATAAGTTAATAGAAAACTCACAATCAGAAAACTGGGCTAAAAACAACATAGTGTAAAACATTAGTAAGAAAAGTAAAAAAAACTCATAAGAAATGCTCCGTGCTATGTAAAAAAAATGCAGTAGTCCATAATAGAAGTCAAGTTCAGTATGTGCCCACATGTGCTGGTTTGTCCTCACTTGGCTGTTGGCGTGTGTGTTGCAGGGCATCACCTACGACACAGGTGGAGCAGATATCAAGGCTGGCGGAGTCATGGCTGGAATGCACAGGGACAAGTGTGGATCTGCTGCTGTCGCTGGGTTCTTCCAAGTGATGAAACATACACACACAGTGCTAGCAGAACACACAGACCAGCTAAACTCATATTGGTCTTATGACTTAAATAGTGTACCATGTTCAAAAAGTACATTAAACCTGAAATACAGAGAACTGAAGTGTGTATAGACAAAGAGACTGCTGTTTCATAATATCTGTTTCAAACATAACACCCAAATGCTGTTTCTGTTCACACTCCTTTTTTTAAATATAATTAAATCACTTCAGACTGATTTAAAATAACAGTAAAAATTTGTAAAGACCGTTATTTTTAATCTGTTATTTCTGACTTTCAAAAGAGGCTGATTTTGTCATTTTATGTCACTTTTCTGTTTCAGATTTTGGCCAAACTTAAGCCCAAACATCTGAAAGTCATGGGCGCCATGGCGATGGTGCGCAACAGTGTTGGATCAGGTAGGTTCAGCTGGCAGAGTGATTTATCAGAAAAATATTTTGAGTGTGATTTAAATCTGTGTTATTTTTAGTTCTAGCGGTAACATGTTAAAACAAATCTTAAGTATCTGTGTAAAATAGCATTTGACCAAATACTTTTTCTTTTACCAGCATATTGTCCACTTTTCCTGGTTTGAGTTAGATGTGGTTGTCATGTGCACAATGAATGGATGTTTTGGTTGCCTCTTACTGGTCTGATTCATTAGCTTACACTTCCTCCATTGAAGCTAAACCCAAACTTGAGGTTAGCTGTAATTTTTGTGCCAAAAAACCCTCTTTTCAAATTATGATTTTAAAATAAAACTGATTCACCTTCGGCCTTAGTGATGGTTTCCTTAAAAGCCCTGTAAAATTCTCTACAAAAACACAACAATTAATTATTTTATTATTTCCCTAGTTATTAAAGCCTTTGATGACATAGCTTACTGTTAAATAATTACATTGTGTAGTGTAAGAATTGTTTAAATGACCTGTTATTAACAAAAATGTATAATCATATTGTTTCCCCATCTGTGGTAAAATCACAGTAACTGAGCTCTTGCACAATTCAGATTTCAGCTGCATATGGATTGTAGTGTTTGTGATTGAATGTGCGTGTTTTCAGACTGCTATGTGGCCGATGAGATAATTGTGTCCCGAGCGGGTCGTAGACTTCGAGTGGGAAACACTGATGCTGAAGGCCGAATGGTTATGGTAGACCTGCTCTGTGAGATGAAGGAGAAGGTACACACACACATGCACACACAGGCAAAGAGCTGGTTGAGAATATTTAACTCTAGTGGAGCTGAATGAGTTCTTACAGAAGAAGATACATTGTGAGATGTGATTGGCTGTCTGCATCAGAAAAGAATGTTCGATAGAAGCATCTGCCCTACATGCTGGCCATTTCCATTTATTACTGGATTCATTCTGGAATAAAATCACTCAAGTATTACTGTCAGGCTGCACACTGTGAATTCAAACTGGTTAGAATCACTCCACAATTATTACAGGATGAAAATTACTTCAGTTTACTGCTAGACTAAAAAACTACACACTGCATACGTATGCTGAAATAAAAGCACTAATACTGAGATAGTATTCACTATAAGAACTTCCCTGGGAAAATCCAGCTTAATTCAGCAACCATTTGTTTTTTTTTACTCAGTCAGTGAAAGAAGTTTCTCCACATCTGTTCACCATCGCCACCCTGACTGGTCACGCCATCAGAGCCATGGGGCCAAACTACTCTGTGAGTTTACACACACACACACACACACATACACTCACATGTTTGTATCACTCTCGTTAGCCTTACCATGCCAAGAGAGCGTTACCTCTCAAGTCAAGGATGTTTTTTATTGTGGTTTCGACCATATGTGCACAATACACAGTGAAACAGAACAACATGCCTCCAGGACCATGTTGCAATATGAGTAGAACTGAACACCACAAGATCACAAGTGCAGAAAGGACTAAAGTTTTCAAGAAAAACACTAGTAAATGTACAACTGTACAAGACAATATTTTGTGCAATTTACAATAGCCTTGATGAATAAAGTATTTGAACAGGTACTGTATTATAGCCACAGGGTTATGTGCAAAAATGCAAAACAGCATCTAACAGCAATAAATATGATTGTGCAAATATAGCAGGACAGAGAATGTGCATTGTAATAAATAGGAGGTAAGAGGATGTGTGTGGTGTTTTTTTTTATTTATATAAAATTTATATATAATTTGTCCTTGTCTTAATAGATTATTCTGGATAATGGAGCTGCTCACTGCTCAGACAATGCTTTGAAGTGGCAGAAAGGTATGTGCATGGAGGCAAAAAACATTTTATACTTTATTTTTTATATTAATGTGATGCATGTGAATACTCGTGTGTTTCAGCGGGCGAGATTCTGGGTGATCTGTTTGAAGTGTCCACTATCCGTCGGGAGGATTATGATTTCCATAGAGGGAAGTCCGAGTACGAGGAGATTCTCCAGGCCAATAACCTGCCCTCAACAGCAACGCCCCGTGGACACCAGACGCCTGCAGCCTTCCTCATCATGGCCTCCGGCCTGGACAAGGTAGCCACACATCTACACTCTATACAGTTGCTACATGTTGGTTTTCAATACTGTGACATATGTACCTGATTAGTATCTTATTTAATTAATCAGGTAATAATGGTGTGGCAGGTTATTTATTAAATTATTTTTGGATTTTCCATTCACAACCCCAGAAAATGTTTAAGTTGTGATTGATCATGTTGCTGGATCATATATAAATGCAGGATCATGTATATTTTATATTTTATACGTCTGTATATATCTATAGCTATCTGTAATCAATATCCTCTCTCTCTCCCCCTCTTTCTCTCTCTCTCTTTCTCTTTCTCTCTCTCTCTCTCTTTCTCTCACACACAGCATGGGCTTGACTCTGATAGACCCTTGCCCTACTCCCATATTGATATTGCTGGATCCAGTGGGCCATTCCCTGGGGTCCCCACCGGGGCCCCTATTGTTGCCATGGCCACCAAATACATCATTCAGCCCTGAGATAACTTTATTTCTTCTGTTAATCCTTACAGCCCTCCACTTCATTTGTGTCTGCTTTTAGTCCACTACTCAGGTCTCCTTTAGTAGAATTACCTCTGTGTCCAGTGGGATTATGGGTTTTTTTTTTGCTGGAATGTGTCAGAGGTTTCTCAGGTCCATGAGTCAGTATTGAGTCAATTGTTGCGTGATTACTACAACTTATTTTACTCTTTATTGCATTCCGTCTATCTTTCCATGTAAAGAATGTCCATCCGTTGCTCATTGCTTTCTCTCCCTCCATCAAATGATCATCCCTCCAAACTCTGGTCAGTGCCGTCCTGAATTTTGATACACATCTAGTCTGTTCACTTACCTCAGAGCCTTTCTTGACTTTAAAATGTTTCTGCATTGTGCATTGCATTTAAAAGTCCTCTAGGAAGGGTGGAGATGTGTCAGTGCTAAAATCCATCCTTTTTATACTGATTTTCATGAGTGAAGGGTATGAATATGTTTGAGTCTAAGACTGTGGAATAAATCACATTTAGCAAGCACTGTTGGTGACTTTTTTGAAGACTTACTTATTTTCCTACTCTAAGCAAAGCTAACGTACTGAAACGAAATTTGGGACTGATTTTCTTTTGCCTAACTTTTGTCCAACACCCACCTGCTTTCCCTTTAGTGACATCGCATATATGACATCGCTGATTTAAATGCACCATTTTCTGCTGAAATTATTTCAGTCAGACTAATCTGGTCCATTTCTTTTCTTTGTCATTTTACCATTGATTTTACTTCCAGTCAACCCAAGATTTAGATTTAGATTTAGATTTATTAAAGATTGACATGTCAATTAAAAAACATCATAAGATATAATAAAAACAGGCAACAATAAAAACTTTAAATACATAAACTGCTATAAAAATCAGCTATAAAACACTCAAAACACTGAGAAACAATCTAAAAGTCAATAAATAAAAAAAATTTATGAACATCATAATAAGAAACAAAACAGCCACCAGTAAAAACATTAAATCCATAAATTGCTATAAACGTCAACAGTAAAACAAAGCAGGGAATGAATCACAGTGTTAAATTTTATTTGGCTACGCAGTGGATCAGTGTTCATTTAAGTGTAGTGTGTTATTTTACAAATACTTGTCAAGTATACACATTCTGTGTATTTGGTAACTTAGGGAAACGGGTCTAATGCGGCCATTTCTGCTGCCCTCAAGGCTGTAGTCCAGGGTTCATCACAATCACATGGTTGTGTTATGGAACTACTTTAATGAGTTATAACAATATATTGAGTTAGTTATAACAAAACAAATTTTATTTTTTACTATACACATTCAGCACCAACACAATCAAACCTTTCGTAAAGATTTTCTTTTTCCTGATTCAGTAATTTATATCTATTAATATTTTTATACAAGCATGTTTGTATCTGTATTGTAAATAATACAATACAAACAAACAAAGGCTTGTTTTATATTTGAGAAGATCTTACCTTTTTCCAGCACTTGATGCTTTATAAAAAATAGAGAAACATCAGCTTCTGCCAAAACATGACCCAGTAATGAAGCTCCCCATGATCCACTAAAAATGTGTAAAGATGCCGGTTGTTTCACTAAAAAGGCTGTACAGTGTAAACCAAAGTCCGTGTGAAATTACAGGTTGTGCATCAAAACTTTTTCCAAAAAAGAAAGCACTCTGGACAGACTTGCAGAGACAGGCAGAGTTGCACCTTATATAGGGTCAGATCACCAAATCAACCACAGCTACTAGAAGAACAGGCAGCTGGATGGCCTAATGGTTCTCCTAGTAGCTGTGATTTGGTTATCTGACCCTATATGAGGTTAGGGTGTTGGCCCTGCAATCAGAGGATTGGGGTTCAAATCCCCCACCATGCTGAATTATTTCAGTATGATACCATCCCCAAACCATCTCTGGAATCATCAGCAAGGCTCCTTAATGCCTGACTTGATCCAGACATAATTACTTCCCTCTGCTATTTAAATGCTCTTTTAAAGTTTGAGTAAAGCTACAGATGCACTCAAATTTCTTCTTTTTAATAGATGTATTCATACAACAGCCAAGTTATTGTTAAACTTTTCTGACTTTATTACAATTCTTATTCTGAGTCCAAGTTATTTCCAGTACATTTCCATTTACACTATTTGTCAGATGTTCTTATCAAGTACACCGTACATCTGTGCTTTACAGTCCACAAGAAAAACACACCATTCATATTAGTAAACCTAGACTTAAAATTACCACAGGTGGAGTTTATACTCCAACAGGACTCTATTGGATGCAATAGACATTAATAGAAATCAATTTTAATTTAGTTTAAGGTGTGAATATGTAGTTGTGATGGGTCTTCAGCTGCGTTTTGATAACTGATTCCTTAGATGGTGATTTGCCAGTACACACACATCCAACTAAAGCATTAAAAAAAATGTAACACCATGTAACACCTCACTCAGGCCTAAGTTTAACCTCACACACCCCCAATATCCCAATCCTAGCCTCACCCTTAGTAAACTTAAAAAATATTTCGCCTTTTGCAATTTAAGTGGCAGGCTTTAGAGGGAAAGTGCATTTGTCCTCTTGAGGAGGCCATCATCATAGGCATATGTGGCATACATTGAAAACTCAAATACTGTGTGTAACGCTTCACTCAAAGAAAACCACAGACATGACAGACTGATTTATTCTATGTTGGCTTTAAAAACTCAGTATGTCAGTATGTACAGGAAAATAGAATGGGTTCGACCTCAGGGTAGTGTAAAATATGGAGTGTGTCTTAAAAAAGTGTAGTCTCGGAAGCGGGGCCTTGCTCTATCCATGCTCCGTCCACTACACAGAGCTTCATAGCTATCATTGCTCTAAAGGACAGGGACCAAAATCTATTTTGGCTCAATGAGAAACTGTAGAAACTGCTTGTAATTCTCTGCCAAAAACAGATATTGTAGCTCTGCAGTAACTTGTGACCCATGGTGGTACCAGTAGAAGGTTGTTGGCTTATATATAATCAACCATAATTTTACGTACAATGAATGCTACTATAATAATTATTTGAAAAAATAAATCATATTAAGGTCAAGCTTGTTTATTGGTCTAGCAAACCAGCACAACTAGGCAAAGTCAATGCAGTTTGTATGTCACTGATAAGGCAAATCAAACAGAAAAGAGTTAGATAAATTATTGTTTATATGTCTTGTGTTATACCAAAATATTAGTATTTTGCCAAAAACTGAGTTGTGCTATAGGTTTAAAGGGATATTTTTTGTAATGTGCCGACAGGAACTATAATTTAAGAACGATAAATAACAGAGCATGGATGGATGGATCAGATCAGAAAGCAATTAAAAAACCCCACAAACATTCACGCCCAACATTGAGCAGGACCCAAGAGGGCGACGTGCATTGAGCTGCATTCGGAGGCACTTTCCACACTGAAAAGTGGTCAGTTTAGAGGCAGTGTCCCGACTGGGTGCTGAAATGCTCTAGAAGCTGCTGAGTTTCTTCTTCTGGTGCAGTTTTGTCCCTGTTTCATCCTTGTGTGCTTGGACTCCCTGAAAAAAACTGCAGGTACAATTTCAGTCTCAGTTTGAGAATTGGTCAGTGCTGCTAAAAAACCAGCATCAAATTGTCTGCCAGAGTTGAACTGCAGTTCCGGAACGAGAACTAAAATGTGTGATAAAAAAAGGAGGGCTGGGCAGGAGCCACTGATCAGACCTTTGTAATCTTAAATCCCACACCATGTCTCCAGTTCTGTCCCTTTCTAAGAATCTTCTAAACCAGCTCATCCAGCAGGGTGCCTATACTCTGGTGCTGTTCAGAAGCTCCAGACAGTGCCTTATTACACATGGGGCATACACACCGAACCTCAAGCCACTTCACCACACACCTGCAACACATCAGAATCATAAACCTTTATTAATTCAGGATTGCTTATAAAGACATTACACAAATACAGAAGGCATACACACTGAAACAAATACTTACACAACTGTGTGGTAATCTGGAATAAGCAGTAAAAGCATGCACTTTGTACATTGGTGAACTAGGAACCTATTACAGTCTTTTATTGTTAAGAGCAGGGGTCCCCAACACGTTGCAACCCCTCTCCAAGTAGCTCGCCGAAGGGTTAACGAATCTACATACATTTGAAAACGTGACCAGTCAAATTTTAATAGGGGGCGGTAACATATCGTCGCTTTCTCCTTCTTTCTAAAAGCTCTTGGGCACATGCGCCCCGGAAGTGTCTGTCATTGCTAAGCAACCAAAAGCCGCGCTCTCCATTATTTTCAGCAATGGATTTCCACCAACAAAAAACACTTGCTACGTTATTTATTTATGCAGAAAAGAAAAAAAAAACGCCGTAGTGTCTGGGTGCACCCCATTCTTCAAAAATTTCACCAGCTGATCCAGGAGCTCCGCCTGGACAGCGGGAGGTTCAAAGCCTATTTCAGACTTAACAAGGACCAGTTGGATTATATTTTAGGAAAAATTGGCCCAAGAGTCAGTAAACAGAGCTTCTCCCGTAAAGCCACCTTTGGTCAGTGTAACGGAAAAGGCAAGGAAGCTAATTGGTTGAATCTTGTCACATGACCTGCGGTGCGCTTGCAGCGTTCTGAAAAGTTTAGGTGTTTCTATGTCTACGCTGCACAGCCTGTTTTGTTCAGGCGCGTCTCTTCCATTATGAGCACGGCTGCCGCGCGTCTACATTTGAACAAATTGACTTGATATGTGAACGCCCCCTAAGTCACTCGGAAGACCAACTTGCATGTATAGCCAACCACATCTGCCCCCTTCTTACACCAAATCACTACTTGCCCATTAGTTAATAAAATAGTCAAGGTGATAATTCAGATTCGGATTCAGATTCGGATTCAGATTCAGATGATGGGAGATGGGCAGGAACCATGACCACGGCAGGTCACCATACAAAAAAAGAGGCTGAAAACTTATTTTCATGATACAATAAGGAGTAGCTCTCTACAATTTTCATTTTGTAAAAGTAGCTCTAAGAGGAAAAAAGGTTGGAGACCCCTGGTCTAGACAATTAAGAACTGGTTTACAACTGTTTTCCTTCGTGCAGAGCAACATTGCTTGCTAAGTTTGCAGGTGGTGTATGGCTACCAAACAGATACAGCCACCAATATTTACACTCTTCAGAGCAGAGAATAATTCCCCCAGTTGTGTTGAGGAGTTGTGTAGGAGTGATTAATCTTTTCTGAGACAAAAGCCCAGTAAGTGTGTATGGCATGACTCACCTCCTGTGAAAGGCATGGTGGCACGGCAGCACACCCAGTTCATCCTTCACCTTAAAGTCCTCCAGACACACAGCACACGTCTGCTGTTGAGACAAAAAGAGACACTCATGGAAACCATGATATAAAAGGACAGAGTTAATAAAAAAATATTTAAGAAGTGATCGTGTCTTAAGAATAAGGTTGACTAAAAACTTTAATACTGTACGTATTGACAGCAGTAACATACAGTAACTGTGTGTGTATATATAAATATATTTGTGTTCATATACACACAAACAGTCTGTGCAATATATGTATATAAGAGACAAGTTACATGTTTGGAAAAGTAAATTTTACTACTTAATTCCAATAAATATTTTGTCCCACAATCAAATCTCTGTTTACCCCATGAAGATTCAGCTTCTTAGTGTCTCCCTTCAGAATGACCTGTAAGACAGAATATCACAGACGCTTTAAAATGAACAAAGAGGAATGAACGTCCTTCTGCTTTCTACCATTTTAATGCTTTAAAAATTCTGTGATCTTTCATTTAGTTCATTCAGAAACACAACAAAAGCCCTTTCTCACCTCTTTATACCCAAACCGCTCACTCTGGGCTTGGTGCCTCAGTTTGCTGATGGAGAAAGAAGAATAGGGGCATTAATCAATCAGTAAATCCTGAGGTTATTCAACTAACAAGAATCCACTCTTGATTGTGGTATTTGATGTTTTGAACCATGTTTTAAACTGTAACTATGGACCAGCTGATACACAGTGTGTGATGTGTGTCAACACCAACTCATGGCGCCAGATCTCACAAGAAGAAGAGCTTGAGCATGAAGGCCAAAGGACTGTGGCTATAAATTGATAAAAGTACATCAGGGTGTTCCGGCATGACACATTTTTAAGAGTCATACTCCAAGTAAAGTACGGGTTAAATGGTATAGTCAGAGTGTTAATTTTGTGATTCCCTCATTTAAAATTGACAGATTCACAGTTAAAATATACAATCTCTCTGTTTGCAAGATGAAATGTGGAGCGTTTTTGGCCTGTTGATTCTCCAATCAAGAGTAGACCTCATTTGAATGCACCTTCATTTATGTCTCAAAGATATTCTGCAGTCAATCACTTCAAACAAGAGGAAAAAATAACAAACTGGGTGAAATAAGGCACTTCTGACACAGAGACCTCATCAGACTCTTTAAAGTTTAAAATGGTAAAGACAACCCACACATTGTGTGGTATTTTTTTTAATAAATTATACATACCAAATACATCTGCAAAGACCCTGTATATGTAAATGTTCCTCTCATGATGCTAAGAGGTCTC
>JBBKCR010000016.1:774452-794264 GCA_037577295.1 Ladigesia roloffi
GTGGAGCATGATCAAATTCATTACAATAGCCTAGCCTACTTCATATGTGTATGTAATCTACTCTTTTCAGTTTAGTTATTGAGCAACGAGGGAATTTTTTTTTTTACATGTGTCCGTGATGCTGCAGGTCGTGAGTGTAAGAGGGTGTGTGTGTGTGTGTGTGTGTGTGTGTGCCTGTGATGCTGCAGGTCGCAGGTGTGAGAGAAAGAGAGAGTGTGTGTGTGTCCGTGATTCTGCGGGTCGCGGGTGTGAGTGTGTGTACATGATGCTGCTTGTTTGAGTTTGGGCGTGTGCCGGTCTGAAGTGTGATTTAAGCAGTTTAATACGATCGGGAAACACCATATTTGGACATTTGAGGTTGTGGCGTTCTGGAGGAGACCCGGAGCGCAGGTAAATTTCTCGGTTGACACGAGCGAAAACAGCATTTATTTTGGACTTCCTTTAGGATTTGAGAGCTGCAACTCAACTTAAATAGCCATTAAAGTACATTTCCACAGTTATTTTCTTGATGAAACTTTGGGAGATTTATTTTGAAGACCTTTTCTTTCATATAAGACCAAAAAAGAAAAATCGAACATTTTTATGTCTTTCAACATATTTGTCCTGTCTCTGAGTAAAGAGGACGCCAACTTCCGGGTCACATTTGTTTATAGAGGTTGCTATGGAAATTAAATGCCGTCTAGTACTCAGAGCACCAGACGCTGGTCCGCCTATTTATTTCTAATCATTTCATGAATATATTATTATATCTTATTTTGTGTCCAAACGAATAAAGTATCTTTATTGTATATGCTTAAAATGTCTAATTAATAAAACTGACATCCCCCCCTTTTGAGTCTGAGCGCCCCCATAACAGCTGTCTCATTCTCCACGCCCCCCACCCCGATGGGTTTCTGATGGGTTTCGATGGTCCCGATGGGGCGGTTCTGCCACCCGTTGACAAACGCTGGTGTAAAGTGAAGGATCTCCACATGTGTGGTGATGTGTGTCCCTGTTCTCTGCTGCATCTGCGTCTTGTTGTGGTCTCCACTCTACGTGCCAATGGTTCCGCCCCTTTTACGAAGGGACTCTAATAATTGGTTAATCCAAGGAGCACATGTCAGCATCAGCCAATCAGTGGCAGAGACTGCAATATGTCCAAAGCGAGGGCAGAGAGAGAGAAAAAAAACATGACTAGTCGACTACTCTCAGAGGCCTATAGTGCCTTTATAGTCGACTAATCAACTAGTCGACTTTTGTGTTAATGCCCTAATATATTTATATATACTAATTCTGCACACTAATAATTGCCTAATAATTGTGTTCCCCTGAGAATGTGCACACTCAAATTATTTTTTCAGGTGTATTAACATTTTGGATTGCACGTTAGCACTGTATTTGTTCTATATTAAAGTTAATCTTCAAAATACTCACTTGCCTAATATTTGTGCACATGGATGTATATGCGGACCAGCAGTCGCGATTTCAGGCTCAGGCTGATTTTTTTTCTCAGAACCAAAATAATAATAATTAAAAGGCAGATATCCTCCGCATTTTTTTGCTTGTGCATGTGTATGTGTGAAGTAAACTCAGGATTTGTTTCAGGGCTAATAGAGTTATGCCTCACCCTAAACCCCAAAGAGGAGACACTGCCCTTAATCTGTGCAACCTGTCAACTTCTTGATCCATCCCACAGGTTTCCATGGATACATGAGCTCCCCAGCCAATCCCTTGTGTCCTGTGGCTGGCATGACCAATAGGATTAGGGGGAAAGGGGGCCAGTAAGCATGCTGGTTGTTCTGTTAAAGCTGGTGCAGTGTCAGATGTTTTTGTTTGGATTTGTGCAAAGGGACACCGCACTCACAATTTTGGGTCAATGGAGATGACAATGGGGGGTGTGGAAATGTGGTGTGATGACCCGACTAGGGGTGCAAAAGTCCATCAGTGTATGGTGTGCATCAGCCCAAAGGTGGCAGTTCAACTGCTTTGATTTTGGAATGGTCAGCATCATATTTTTATAAATGATTATTGTGGCGATACTGGTAATTAGTAATATCCAGTTTTGACCTAAATAAAATACATGGCCTGTACGTAAGCCAAAAAAATGTATTGTCTAAATGTATAATTTAGTCATAAATCTATTCAGGATACAGTATTAAATTGTGAAATTTAGGAGATTCATATAATATGAATGATTTCCTTAAGATCTGCGGTAAGGTTGCAGTCTTACACCTCTAGGCCCGACGGATACCTGCATTGGGAAACGCAAACACACTCTCACTCAAACGCTTACCCTTTTCCTTTCTTCCCTTCACTCTTAGTCAAAAAATGTATGCAGAAAATAGAAGCAGCCAAAAATAGACTGTTTATATCTTTTTAATGGTTAGTTTAAAACATTCCTTGAGAGAATATTAAATCCACCTTATCTGAGGAGAAGAAAAGGGACCCAACAGAGCATCCTGCAGTTTTGTAGATCACCACATGGTGGCAGCAGAGAGGGACACGTAAAGTAAGAGAGTCAGGGGAAGGATAAGGGCCTTTCACTTCTCATTTGCCCTCGCTGAACTCAACACCCAGATGTAGAGACTTGGCTAAAGGCCCACACATGCTTCTCTGCTGTCCTCACATAACTGAGGCAAACATATGCCTTTACCCTCTCTCTCTCTTTCTCTCTCTCTCCCCCCCTTTCTCTTTCTCCATCTATGTCTCTCTCTCTCTTTGTGTGCTTAGAATCTCTCCTTCTCTTTCTTTGCCTTACAGCAACTTTCATTTCCTTGAACTTGACCAAGCCTTTTTTTAATATGCATATTATTTTGCCCCCCATCCCCGTGCTCCTTCCATATTCTCTGCATTTCTGCTGGTGTTATGGGTTCCGTCAGATTAAGCACAAAGCAATTGGATCTGATTTGAAGAGGACAAATGGCGAGGCCATGGTTCAGCGCCCAAGCTTTGTCTGAGCTCCAAAATATGCCTCATAAGCTGTGGGGAGAGGATTGAAAGATACATGTTATCTGCACATCAAGGCAATGTGTGAATAATTCAGTGTGGGTTTTTTATACTGTTATACTGCAGCAGAGGTTTTTTGGGTAAAGTAAAATCATGGCTAATTGTGGTTATATTGTTCTCTGTGTTGGAATCATTAACATTAACTGTTAAACAATATGAAAAAAATACTCTCTTTCTCCCTGTGTCTCTCTCTGTCTTTCTCTCTCTTTCTCTCTCTCTCTCTCTCTCTCTCTCTCTCTCTCTCAGTCCTCACTCACTCCTTACTCACTCCTGCTCAGTTTTTTTTTTGTTTTATATAATTCATGATGACTGGGAGGGCTTATTTGCCTGCTTCTTTTCTCATTCTGCCTGATGCATCTCCTGTCTGCTGCATTTGACTGGAGGTGAGGCTGACTGAGAGCTTCCAGGTCAAGCAGAAATGGGGTCAGCCTGTTTTTCCTGTCGCTTCACGTAAAATCAGTCAGCCCGTTGAACAAATGTGGGGGAACTGAGCCAGTGAGAGTCACTAATGTATGTCACACACACATACACACGCCTGCACATGCATGCATGCGCACAGCAATGTCTTCATCACATCTCACACTTTCCCACCAAGGTCATTCCTGTTGTCATTTGATCACACCCTTTAAAAGCAATGCAATTTAACCCAAGAGAGGTTTGAGCAAGTGCTGTTCTTAGCTAAGCAGCAGACTTTCAGTATGACTGCTCTGATGTTTGTCTAAAGGATTGGGACACAGCGGCTTGGACAGCTGCAATGGGTCATGTTCACTGTGAGGGCAAATTCACCATTAACATGGCAAAGGTTAACAGAAGTTTTCATGATAATGTCCTAGACCAAACATGTTTGATTAGCCAGTAACTGTTTGGTTTTCTTCTTCAGTTTTACATAGAAGCTGCAAAGCTTACTGCACTATTATGACCAACTCTTACTGTAAAAAAACATTATAATGGGTCCAGTATGTGTAAACATGAAAACATATATATGTATGATATATATGTACACTGAGTGAGTATGTGTATATATTTGCTTAAGTAATCCTAATTTTGTAGGTCAGAACAGTGATATAATGTTCTAGGGTTTTCCCTGACTTCTAATCAGAGCCATATTTAACAAAACAAGTAAATCTAATACAAACGTAGTAAAAACATGACTGAACAGACAGGAGACAATGCATTTTGTTTTAAAAAAAAAGCTAAATAGAAAGTGTTCATAACCAACCAGCTTTTTACTGGGGATAGCAAAAGTGGTGCTGAAGATTAAAATCTGTAAAATCAATGTAAAATTACATTTGTGCTTAAGCCTTTGACAATGACACTGCAGGAGTTCTGAAAATATTACAAATCATTCACTCTCAGTTGTGAGGACTGTTCTCGGTGTTTTCGGGGTCTGAAGCTTTCCCAGAGAGTGCTGCTGATGGTGTAAGAGGAAACAGAAACATGGCAAGCAGGCTCATCCTAGATTAGGGGTAAACAACAGATCACAAATGACCGGATGTTCATTCCTGTCTTTATGTTTCCTCCTTTGACAGTAAATTAGATCTCAAAATGCAAAATAATAGGATTTACGCAGCAAGAGCTGAGGGACTACTGTGTTTTCATTCTTACTAGCTGGAACTAACAAATAGTTTAACGTTTAAATGTTTTCAATTAGACTGATATTTGCATGTAACTACATAGCTTCATAAAAATTATAGATATGTCTTTTGTTCGAGTGTCTTTTTACTGAATATTTTTAACCCAATTTAGTCAACTAAATTTCTACACACTAGCTGGGGTGCAACCACATCACTTCATACCACCATCGTTGAAGGAAGGCATGTGTCAGGTAAACATACCACTGCATCTTTTTTAACTGGCACTAATTCAGCATCAATGGACAGCTTAACACGTTGATGAAATTGGAACCATTAGATTGCTTTGCTGATATTTTCTTTTGATTTTATGCTGAAAAAAGAATCAAAAACAGAATCAAAGCGAAAAAGAGTCAAAAATGTAATTTGACCTGACAATGGCATAGAGAGCTTGTGTTTTGCCTGCTGTGGTTCCTGAGGCTATTATAAACTTGTGAGTCATTGCTCTGGTGTCACCGCTGTCTGCTCCCCGTTAGGCGAAAGTTCTGTGTCTCCCATGCTTGAGACACGAACTCCGCAACCTGTGGCCTCCCTCAGACACTTTCCGCTGTAAAAGAGCAGTGGTGAGTAGAGAAAAGGAAGTTAGACTGAGATAAGAGCGCTGACTGGAAAATGTCAATGTGTTAAAAATTTCCCAGAATGTTAAGCAAACTTAACTGGGCAATTATAGTGGGATTGTTTCCAGATGATTCTATCTCCCTTCCTGCTGAAATGGGGAAACGAGCTTTTCAAGAACTGACTGAGACAATTGTTTGCTGCTAAGGAAGGTCAGCTTCAACCGCATATTTTTTTTGTCCAGCTGAACATTTTTATGCTGAGCTCTGATTTGATCTCTTTTGAGCTAATGGTAGCAGGAGGCAGGCTGAATGGCAGTAGGGAATGCTGTAGAAGGCTGCGGGCCACAGCAGGATTGCCACTCACTGTCCAGAACAGGCAGGTACGTCGTACTTGAGACACTTTACAGTTGATCCCTTTAATGTCTCTTAATTTGGCTGATAACTACATACTTTTGTATTGTTAACATTGTATCCTATCAGTTCCATAGTATTTACCAGACATTTTTATATTTATTGTAATTTGTAGTCAATTTATTTTTATTTTAACTGAACAGTACACTTACCTTATTCCAGTGGTAAGTGTAATGACCGTGTCCATCAACGGCCTATTCAAAACTTTCGCTCTTCAGGGATGTTTGGGCATTCCACTCTGTGGAAACTACATTTCCCAGAAACCCTCTTTCCCAAAGTTCTTCTAGAAAATTCTCTTAGGAGTTTGAACCGCAGTTTGCATTCATTGATCAGTGAGTTGTGTCCGCAGGAAACCCACCGACAGCAATGAATGTTTATCGCAGCCATTAGAGCGGGCATCTCACAACCTCCATATACATCCAGCAGAGCTTCCCAGTGCCTTTCGATTCTTCTGCTCCATGCTGCATTCAGCTGCCCTCAGGGTACAGTCAACGGTCGATGGTTTGTGTCAGAAGTGCAAAACTCACCGACAGCGTTGAATGTTAACCAAGGACACCAGGAAATAGTTGGTGTGTATTCTAGATCAAAGGTCTTGTTCCTCATAGTTAAGTCCTGGACACTTCTGATCATCTTCTGAAAGGTGCTGAGTAATCTCGACTATGATGGCAATTCCATTACTTGTTAGCATCATTTGCCATGTAGCACTAGTGCAACTCCAAATACAACAGTAGACTGAAGACATATCTCAGATTAATGAATACACTTGGATGAAGAGAAAATTGTGAAAATTAGATATTTGTGGAACTATTCTATTTGTGGAAAAATAGCATTGGAAATATCAGCTGCTTTGTTATTCTTTATTCTATTGAATAAAATAGAAAATAATACAATTGAATGTACATGAATGAAATGGAGTACAATTAAATAATATAGAAAAGAATACAGTTGAATGAAATAGAGTGGAACAAAATAGAAAATGAACCGAACAGAATAGAATGGGATATAATAAAACGGACTATAATAGATTAAAATAGAATTCAAAAAGCCTAAAAATGTTCTTTCTTCTCATATGCTGAATGCAGCCCCCCCCCCACAAGGCTCTCCTGTTCTCTTTACCCTGGTCTGAACCCCAGTCTGTGCTTCCTGTGTGAAAGCTCTTTGAGGCAGGCATGCATTATTAATGCACACTCCCATTTGCCTGCTCTGCCTAACTGTGCAGGCAGTGCTGGGGACTTTTAAACACACTACATGCTCTTATTCTTTTGTTCCTTCAGTGTTCTGTATCTCTCTCTCCCTCTGTCTCTATCTCTCTGTCGTTTTCTCTCTCTATTTCTCTTTCCTTCTTTTTCTTTGTCTGACTCCTAGGCCCTCTCACCACCATCACCACTTAATTTCTTTGACTTCTTATGGAAATCAAATTCTCGCTTGAAATTCAGTTATTGCTGAAGGTTCCTGATCTGAATAAAACACAATGGCAGTGTAAATCTGTCTTAACAAATGGTACCATATGGACCCATATATGGTCAGACAAGGAACAGAAGGAATATCACATACTCAGACTGTATCCAGGACCTGGGTGTGTAGTTTAGGGTACAACAAAACATCAATGCTGCAGTTAGACTTTTCACAAGAGATGATATGAACCAGTCTTGGATCAGATTTCATATTTTCTGCAGTCATTTCTGAAAAAAAAAAAAATCAGCACTCCAGCTCCAGGTGGTTTGTGGAGAAAGACCCTGTTATCTTCCCACAGTGTTCAGTTATGCAATGAAGTTTTGTTCATTTTATAGCACACAGTAAAACACACTTAATGCTAAACCACATGGACAAGTGTGCAGCACATTGATGAACAGCTGGAATGTTGTTTGAGCAGGTCGAGAGAGTTTTGTAGAAGATTTGGGTGACAATTGACTTTTAGTGCCTGTTACCACTAGACTGTGTTAGAGCAAGTGTAATATGGTTTAATATGTTTTGCCAAAAAATCCTAATTTGGCCCATAGCCATACGTTTTGTTTTGGTTTTATTTTATAAAGTTTTACTGAATATTGTCAATCTGATTGTGTTTGTACACTTGCTGTGCTTCTCTTAGCAAACAGCCACATTGCAGAAATGTCATGCTATATACTTTGCTCTTTATAGAAATAAACTACAAACCAGTGGCAAAGAATTTCTGCACCTGGCCTCAGGCGACTCGAGCAGTTTAACGGTTGTGGTCTGTGTGCTGGCGTGCATGACTGTAAATGAACGTGTGCATGTGTGTGAGTTTGTGTGTATGTGCGTGTTTATGTTCAAATGGAATGCATCAGCCCTCACACCTAAACCCCATACTCCCCTTACCATACCACAGAATGCCCCCCACCAGGTTGTCACCTTTCACACACCTGCTCACACAAACAATGGGGGGCCTTTGGAATGTGAGTTGTATGAGCACACTCACGTCCGCAAACCTGTCTCTCCATGGCCCTCTCTGGAACAAGTCAAAATAACAGTCTCTACCTTGTTTCTTATCAGATATGCAAAGCCACTTCTAGCATACTTGCATCCAGACTGCTCACCTCACCTCGTGCCACCAAAGAATGAAGTGCACAATGTGCGTTTGGCTCGCCACCCATGCTATAGCTCAGCTCTAATTGCCCCATCCATGACACAAAACATCTGTTTTTCTCTAGACCCCCTTACTAATACAGAGCACAGAACCCTGCAGTGGCCTTCTCCAGCAGATCTTTCTCGCTTAAACTGCAAATATTCAGGTAAAAGTAAGCAGCTTGGCTGCATGCAGTATTTTTCTTATTATTACATTTGTAAGAGAATTATAAAAGAATTGCATTGCAAGTAGCTGTAGGTGGTACGGAACAATATGAAATGGATCATTCTTTTTTAGCTCTAATATTAGCTCTAAATCTTATTATGGACCAGAGTAATTATACTCTTCTTGTGACCAAACCTGCAGTTGGCTAAGTTTCAGTAATCACTTGGTGATCATCACAGTAATGGTAAACTATGGTCCTGTTTTATGTTTTAGCAGTAAAATATGGTCAGTTTAGAGGGGCGTCGGAAGCATTTTTTATATGAGGGGGACATGTGGGGCGGGGTTTGTGCATGGGGGCGTGGTTGGTGCATGTGGGGGCGGGGGTTGGGTGGTGGCGGAGTTGCTGTTTGTGTGCAAATCTCATGCTTTTAGGCTGTGGGGGTGTTAAATCTTGAATCTTGGGTAAAATAATCCATTGAATTTATTTGATAGAAGAACACTCACCACAGGAAATCAGCTCGGGTTTTCCTCCAACTCACCACATGCAAGTGAAGGGACTCGTCAGTGCAGAGACAGGCTGCTCAGCATTCAAGCCGTGTGTGTTCTACTATCGGTTTAGTGGAGTGGATTCTTTCACCAAAGATTCGAGATTCAACAGCGCTGGGTGAACAAATTTTTATGTTAAATGTGGGGGGGTCCCAACGAATAATTATAAAATGTGAAGGGGACACGTCCCCCTCTGGTTGAGTGGCGACGACGCCCACGTCCATTTACAATCGTAGATGATGTGGCAGGCAAGACTGTGAGATACAAATATAAAATGACAGTTCATAGGAAGTAGTATATAATAGATATATCGCTTTTGTAGATATTTACTAGTGTATCGTTGAGAGAGTGAGAGCTGAGAGCGAGAGAAAGAGAGTGAGAGAGATGGGACCTGAGGCGGACTTTGCTCTTGGACCACAGCTGAAAGGACCAATTTCACACCACTGCAAGATTCGTCTTGGGAACTATAACTTTCTTCCATTTGCGCAGTTCATACTCTCAAAAAACTTGTGCAAAGAGAACGTTTTCTGTCCTTGAAGCTCGGCTGAATTTATTTTCAATTTGACATCTCACCAGATTGCTCTCTTTTCTTTCTTTTCTGTCTCAGTCTTTCAGTTTGGTTCCTGCTTTTTCCTTGGACCTCTTTTATATTTCTTATCTCTATCTCTCTCTCTCTCTCTGTGCTTACAATCAACATATAAAAGTGGCACCAAAAGCAGCCAAACTATTTAAGTGTGATTTGGCTTATTGTTGCATTCTATGATGATCCGCTTTGTTGCCTTTCCCTCCGTTTCCCCTTTAAAAAGCAATAAATTGAGCTGAACTAATTTCTCCTTTCCTCAATTACAGTTGATCAGCCATGTTTGGTGTCTGATTTTTGCTACTTCAGGTTCGCACTGGAACTCCAAGGCTAAAATGTTTTTCTGTTTGAGTCTTGTTTCCTTCCTCCAGCTTTACGGAGTTTTTCCTCACCTCTGATGCTTTGGCTTGTTCGCTATTTAATGTAATTTTCCTCACCTGCTGGTAAAGGTGTTATGAGATCATTTCAGTATTTCATTTGATTGCCGAATTAGGACCTTCATTTATACAATACTAAATACAATACTAAATTAATAAAATGACTGAATTTAGTTTTGGCACAATTTACTATTGGGTAGTGGGAAATGTAGGACATCAGTGCATATTACAACATATTGTGATACCAGAATAATTTGGCTTCCTGGTGTTTCAGAGGATATTTTAGATATGGACCAAGGAAAAAAAAATCTGTCTATGATATGATGAGAGTCTTGGTATAACCAGGGGAATTACCCACAAGGCCATATTAACAAAGCAATATTAACCCTGAAACTGAAGTGCCAAAGTAAACAAGCAATCTTCAAACCTAACATAGCTTGGTTAAGCAACTACAAGTTGGGCAAGGTGCAAATTTGAATGTTTTATTCCTTTAACCTTTCTAGATCTACAAGCCTCATCAGCTGTTAACATCCTCTGTGTCTCTTGCTTTCTCTCTCTCTCTCTCTCTCTCTCTCTCTCTCTCTGTTGTGCTTGCTCTCTTTTTTTGCCCCTCTTCATCAGCGCAGGAGTTCAAAGCCTTTTTCACGCCCATCCATCCCCTCCTCTGTATCGCGCCCTTAGCCCAATGCTATAGGGTTCATTAGTTGTTCGAGGGGCTTAAGATGATGAATATGGATGGAACTGAGGAGACGAGGGGCAGGGCTGTGGATTAGGAGCGTGGAAAAGATTGTGTGTGTGTTTAGGGGAGCCAAAATAGCTCCAAGATATGAACTAACCATTCTGTGTACTCATATTTATATCTATTTATGTACCTTTTTTATTTTATGAAAATATGGACTTTATATGGTGCTTGTACACTGAAGTGTACAAACACTTAAATAACATTTAATGATATTATTTGTTAGAGTCTCATTTGAAAAGCACATCCTTCTTTCAAGGCCAATATTTTGAAACCCCTTATACATGCGATATATCGGGCAGCTCTAGGTGCTGTGATGTCATCTGGGCCAGTGCGATGGCTGTCACACCCAGGCTTTGTCGTGCAGTGAGAGTCAAGCGACCTTCACCTCTCCGCAATTGTCAGTCTGCCGGGCCGTCCTGCAGGGAGACACACACACACACACACACATAAGCAACTTAGACATTGACCCACTTAGAGTCTGGATGTATGGTGGTTAGCGGGTGGGGGGGATTTAGGGGAAGAGGGTGGGTGAAAATAAAAGCCTACCATAGAACAATATGATTGCTTCTGCTCCCCTTTTTTACTGCTTTGGGTTCTTTATGTAATTTATAGTCACGCTTTTATACATTTTCATGTATGTATTAATTATTTTCAGTGCTTTGGTCATCATTATTTGTCTGAAATGTGCTTAATGGACGATATTTCTTTTACGGTGTCACGGAGTAACATTTTTAACACTGGAACACTTTAACAGGAGCACTTTAAATGTGCTGCCTAATTCTCTCTCTGTGCTGTGAGCATAGAAATTGTAGCACAACTGGAATTAACAGGCGTCATTATTTCTCACAATACAGAATGTATTCCTGTGATTATTTGCATTTTAATAGCGTGTGAAGTAACCTCGATTAGTCGATACAGCGCTAAAAATGTGTTTGCCCAAGGATGTGTGGGACTGAACAAAAGACAAACAAACACACACACACACACACACACACACACACACACATACACACACACACTTGATTTGGATATTTAATCCGGGGTTTAATCTCCTTGGTAGACGCCACGCTGTCATGGCGTTTGCTTCAGGCAGTGGCTAATCTCTCTTGTCTCTTCACTCTTTATCACCACAAACACAGCCTTCTTGCATCATGTGTGTGAACACGCTTCAGACAGAGAAAGCTGAGGCATAATTGTGTACTGTTTGCATGTATAAATTGCATGTGTGAGAAAATTAATGCAGACAGACTTCAGGGCTATTTGTGTGAGTGTGTGTGTGTTGTGGGGGGATGGGGGTCTCAATTTGTGTTTGCTTATGTTGGCCTTCTCCAATTCCTCTTCTTTCAAATCCCTATAAATGTCAGCAGTGATCACTGGGGTAGAAGCATGTTATCCTATGGCATCAAACACACTCACACCGCACACAATGAAACTGCTCTAAACCTCAAGGTTCACTTCTCCATTCATTCAGTGTTGTCCTTTAACCTCATAAACTGCAGACAGATTTAAGTACAACTAATTGATTACTAACAAGTAGACATTTCTGAGCTTACAGTGTAACAATGAAATTTCTGGTGTATATGTTTAGTAATTCTAAGTGTGAATAACAGACATGTGGGCAATTGTATAAGCAGTTTGGTGAAGAAAAAAGTCATTTATGAATTCAAAATGCCATTTAAAGAAATTATATGCATGTTGTGACTTTCGCTAACTGAAGATAATCCTAATTAGTGGCTATTTAGTATCTTTTAGTAACTTTTAGTTAGTAATTTTTGACTTCACTTTGTTAATTAATAGCTAATCATTAGCTATTTTGCAACATTTATTCATTGATTTTAAATATTGTTAATTGATTGTCATATTAGCTTTAGGCCTGGACAAAGTTTTTTTTTTCTCCACAATAATACATTGTTACATTACATGCCTGTACACTGAGAGAATGATGAATGTGAGTACAATGTGGGGCAGCTGGTAGCCTAGTGGTTAAGGCGTTCGGCCTGCGATCAGTATCGGGAAGTCATGGCTTTTATTCCCAAGACTGCTGAGCACCTCTGAGGCACCCTTGAACAAAGCACCGTCACACTGCTCACTGGGTACTGTGTTCCTGGCTGCCCGCCGCTTCATGTGGTGAATGGGTTAAATGCAGAGGAAAAATTTAGTATTGTTCACACTGTGTGCTGTGCTGTGTTCACGTATGACAGAAAGATCACTTTCAATATTGTCAGTAGTTAAAGAGCCAATTGCTGGTCTTATTATAAAGAGAGCATAATTAAAACTGGTTAATAGGGCTTTGTTTGGACTTGTCTTGGATATTGAATAAGAATTGTTATAATCAAGGTTTTAAGGTTTTTCCCAAAACTATATATATATATATAATTTTTTTTTTACTAGGCAAACGTGGGGTGGAGAAGAGGTAAAAACGTGGATTTCACAACAACCAAAATAGATGTATAAGACTTAACCACTTCGTTTAACTTAATCCATGCTACATATAGGCAGAGACAGGCTGAAGACAGCAGCGCGTTTCACCTTAAAGAAAATCAGAAAGTTCCTCCATTCACATTTCAAAGAGCCTGCTGGAGCTCAGTGGATTAGAGCAAGCAAGCCGACAGGCCGAGAGGATGGCATTAACCACAGCAGAGCTGGCAGAGGAAAAGCTTTGAACATCTCTCTCTCCCCTCCTTGCCCCACTCCCCACTCCTTTCTGAATCCTCTTCCTCACTGCGCTTTTAGAGAATTATCATAGCCTGCTCCTCCTGCAGAGTTCTTCTCCTATCTCTCTCTCTCTCTGCTCTTCTATCTTATTCCCTCTCTAGCTCACTGACACACACACACACACACACACTCCCATATTCTGTGGCATCACACCTTTCCCTCCCTGTTAGTTGTGAGGAGTATAAATTCAGTAATTTTTGTAATGTGCTAATCCCAGCTTGATAGAGGAATTTAAGTCCCTGCAGTTCTTATCTACTGCTGAGCCTGCACTTCATTCAGCAGCTGCCAGTTCTCCCCCTCCCTCTCTTTCTCTCTCTCTCCCCCCTCTCTTTGTGTCACCACATGTTCTCCTTCCTTTCTCTACCTGAGCCTTCAATTCTCCTGCTCTACTCGACAGCACATCGAGTTCAAAAGAAAGTAAGCTTCCCAAAATGTCCAAGAATTGCCAGTTTCATAACAGAGCAAAGTGCTGGCTAAATTAAGGACTATGCTTTTAACACGTCCTTTTATATGGTTACTGTTCTGCCCGCTTTTTAAGCATCATTTGTGGGCCCTTAAATTGGCCTCTTGGCCCAAAACATGAGAGACTTCTATGTAGATGGAAATTAACATAAGCAATGCATGCAACATTAAACCCAAATAACCCATATTACTTATTATGGTGGCCGCTCCATTTATGCTCGGACTGATCTGACTAATATAAAGCAACTTCAGCTTTGGGGCTAGAACCGTGGTGATTTTTAATTATTTTTTAAAATACAGCCTCTGGACGTCAGCTGGTTGTTGCAAAAGTGGCCCCACCAAAGAGGAATAAATATAACTGCAGACTGGTGCAGATCAGACTACCCATTCATTTAAATGGCTGCGACCTCCCAAGGACGAGACACAGGACATGCCAGAGTTTGGAATCCTGTGAAGCCAATGACCTGGTCTGTAAGTAACATGTCACTGAATTCAGAGAGATGGTTTGTTTAGAGCTCTCCTTGTTGTAACAATAGTAATATTTAAAGTACTAAAACAAAAAAGCTATGAACTTTGGAAAGGTGTACTTTGGTATTAGCAGAAACTTTTTTTTGACCTAATACTTTAGTATTCTTGAGTACCATCTGTTAAAACTATATACTTGCAAGGTAAGGGTCAAACTGCAAGCATTATGGTACGTACGTCACTTTGTAGCATTTGTTACGTTTGGTTAAGGGAATGTACACAATATGTGCTGTATACATTTCAAGGATATAGATCTTGTAATGTTTGCTTTTATGGAGGGACATTCTCCGTATGACAGACACTTGTCTGGAGTGGATCACAATGGAACCAAACAGTATTTTGTTAGGCTACAATTAAACGGGATTTCACTATGAGTAGATTTTTGATTCTTATCGAGAATTTTTACTTTAATTTATGTTTCTTCCTCCAGAGTCTTGGTGCTGCTCCATTCTCATGATGGAACACACAAACACACGTGTCTGGCAGATGAAGGAAAATAAGTTGTCATCCTGACAGAAAAATGAAGCCAAAAGATGATAGCATTTTCTTTTTATTTCAACTCTCTTCCTCCTCTAAGGAGAGATTTTTATGACTTCACACCCCTGTGGGCTTGGTGCTATCAAACCACCGTAAACTCACAGAGGACACTATCCTCCAAATAACCACTGAATTAACTCGTAAAGTTCAGCACGATCCTCTTGAGCCCCAGTTCCGCTGGCCAAAAGCTCGGCTTTGAATTCAGATGTGGATGATGAATTACATTGTAATTAAACCTGCTATTATGTCTTAGGGTTTACATTTATATTGACGTATATCACACTACTTGTTAGTTATATATCATTGTTGATTTTCTGTGTAATTAATATCAGTTTGACCTCCACTGTGGATAAGTCTGTGTGAATATAAATGTGTTTTTAGAAATGCGTAATATATGTGAATGTGTGTGGGTGTGTTTGTAGACAGCTGTCTTTGCATCACTATACATTATTATGGGATTAATTGGCACTTGAAGCACTAAACATGGTGTGTGTGTGTGTCTAGGTGTGTAAGGCTAAGTTTTTGTAGAGTATGGAGGGGAGTGTCCCATTCTAATCTCAGTAGGGCCCCTATCCTGAATCAAAGCTGGATGAGAAGACCATGGGGCCTATTGGATTTCCCTTTGGGTGGTTTAGCCTTAAAGTGCAGGATTGAAACAAAGATAAAAATATTTGTCATGCGTACCAGTTTCTGCAAAGGTGCCACAAATGTTTTTTTGTTAATTTTTTCTGTTAAAACTTTAATCGCCATTAATCATTTGTTTTTCTGAGATTAATCGTATTAATATACACAAAATGAAATAATTCAAGATATTATATGGTGCACTTTTCTAGGAGGAAGAAAAGTGCAATAACATTTGGCTTACAAACACTTTAAACAAACAAGGATCTTTTTAACAGCAGTGTTCCCTTTAACGGACTTACAGAGCTATGGTTTAAATATCTCTAAATCTCAACTTAAACATTAATATATTAAAATCAAATATGACAACTAAGCTACTTGCCACTACAGGACATTTGCATTTTATCTAGTATATTTTAGAAAGTTCCTCACTGAGCCCAGAGCATGGGGAGCAGAACTATTTTAGCAGCTGCATAGGGGGCCCAACTTAATGAAATCTGTGTCTGAATGCAGTGTCATTAAAGTCCCTATTGGTGTAATATATGACCATAAGTAATTGGAAACCTGACACCTAGGAAAAGTAGACTCACAGGGCCAAAAAAGCAACACATTTTCAAAATAAAAGAATGGAAAATAACCTGAGTTAACGTATGATAAAATAATTGTCAACATTAAGTTAAATAATTATTGCAATAATGCATTAATGTGCTCAGTCCTAATACAGTACACATATTTAGGTTCCAAGAGCACACTTGTATAATGAACACGTTGTTGTGATTTGGTGCAAAAAAATGGCTAAAATGCATATTTTAAAAGTGTAAACCCTAAATATGCCCCCAAATATGCCCCCCAAAATTTTCAATTTAAACTCAGCTTAATACATTACCTTTAAAGAAAATGTAAAGGCAAACCCAAATTTGTATTGTACAATTTACACTTAACTCCCTCAGTGCTAGAGTGTAAATACTGACGTTACTCCTGTATACACTGTACTGTAGTTCATGCATGAGCGTTTTCTTTGGTATGTTCTGTTGATTTCTTTGTTATAAGCAGGTAAATACAGTAGTAAAATAATTTAGTTTACAGTGATAAAAAGTAGAACAAAATGAAAAACACGAGAACAATTGAGAGCTCTGCGGGTGAAATTCTGGACTGCCACTGCACCAAAGGGCAGCAGCCAATCAAGAGCAAGGAGAAATAAATTGAGTTCTAGGATTGGCTACTTTCAAACCCCACCCGGTGTGAGTTCAGCAGTATTTCACCATCCCAGTGTGTGCTTTTCTTTCTTTCTCTCCACGTTACCAAATGTGGCTGAAATTTAATTAATATTTATGTTACAAAATATGATTTTGGAATTAAATGTATGAAAATGTATACATTGCCACATCCGATCCTCATCCACCATGCCCGGACGTCAAATCTGCAGTTTAGGCTTTAGTGTGATGTTTCAGCAAATAATTACTAGTTCAGTTCTCAGTAAATTTCTACATTGGACTGAAACCACGACTACTGATCAACGTTAAAGTGGGTGTTTACTGTTTATGTACATATTTTATTTAATTTTAATGTATCAACCCTTATTGTCATGTATGAAGGCACCACAGCACCATATGAAATTCTTTCTCTGCATTTAACCCATTCAACATATGAAAGGATGCCCGGGGAGCAGTGTGTTGGGACAGTAATTTGCTCAGGGGTACTTCAGGGGTGAGACTAACCAGGAAGTGTGCAGAAGAGATGAGCCTGTGGTGGTGTTCCTCAGACAGGTTTTACTGTGTGTGTGTATGTGTGTCTGGACGGTTGGTGTGATTAGGGCACTTGCCCTGTTATAGTGCACTCCATTCCGCCTCACAGCCTCATCAAAGACTCCCATATCCTGTCCCGCGCACACACCCCTCCCCTCACCGCTCACACACACATTCACGCACGCTCCCTGTGTGTGAGATTATCAGACTGTGCTGAGTCTGGGGGGATGGGGCAGTACTGGGAGGCACAGGGTTCATGTGAGCATTTGTACGTACGTATGTATGTATGTATGTGTGTGTGTGTGCGAAAGAGAGAGAGTGCTTTGTGTTGGCTGACTGGAGACTGGATCCTCATTGTTCAGTTGTGGCACTGGTGACAGAGTGGCATGAATCAGCGTCCACTCTTAAAAGCAAGTAGTGAGAGAGAGACCGGCGCAGAGAGAGACACAGAAATGACTGAGAAAGAGAAGGTGAAACAAGGCAAGAGGGGAAAAAAGTGTAACAAACGTATAGATTTTCAGCCACTGAGATTAACAGGAACCCAATATTTGAAACTTCTCTTTGAGGACTGTGTGTATGTGCACAGGGGGAGGGAGGGACGGCGGCACAGGAGACTCAGGGATGAGGTGAATGAGTGTGTATATGTGGAGGTCTGTGTGTGTGTGTGCTTGCTGGCATGTCGGTGCAAATCAGTCGACAGTGTACTAGCCAACAAGACTGTACATGCTCCACATTTCTGAGCATGTGCTGTAAACATTGTTTTCTCAAAAGGATGTCTTTGGACACAAACTTGTTTCACGGTGTCATGCAGGTTCCTCTGAAGATAATTTAGCCTTCCGTCACTGACAGGTTTGATCACTCAGAGATAAAGAAACTTTTACCAGTCTTTTTGAACAAGTTTTGTAGTCTTGGGCAGATCGTTTGGTTATTTTTGTCTTATTGACCGGTTTTTCAGATGCTGTTTGAGGTTATTTTGAGTGTTTTAACCATATTTTCTCCTGCCGTGTGTGTGGATGTGTGTGTATTGCTCACTCACACAGACTAGACTTTATGGAATAGGGGCTTGAAACAAACGCAGAGTGTCAAGTCATAATTGCAGGCCCCCCCACCTTCACAGCCACGATGAAACAGTCAAACACTCTTTACTCGTTCTGTGTACCGACAGATACATACACACACACGCACAAACATACGCCAACACACAGGAGGACTCTCGGCACACAAAAATGTGTCAATAATTCCAGCCTACAGCTGAAATTCTAAAATTCTCAGCCAGCTGAAGGCAAGAACTCAGAAATGAAAGAAACAGAAAGAAGCTACAGATGGAAAAATGATAACAACCTCTATCCCACCCAGTCTATTTTGTTTTGTTGGGTCCAGGAATCCCACCACCTCTAACCCTGCGGGGTTCACTTTTTAATGGTCTTGTTTGTCTGTTCCTTTCTTTCTCTCTCTCTTTCTTTCTTTCTCTTTTTCTCTCTCTCTCTCTCACACCCACACCCACACACACACTCACTACTTTCTTTCTCTCTTATACACATTTACTACTTTCTCTGTCCCTTTCCGTGCAGCTGGCTGACCCATGCAGCCCTGGGTTGTGATGAGGCCTGACCCAGTCTGTCTAGATAGGGGCAGCTTTTGTTCTCCCGCCTGCCTCCCTCACCCCCCCCACCCCCATGCCCCTTTTTAATAGACTGTCTACACATACACAGCATGTACGTGTAGATCTTCTCAATCAGAGGACACTTCAGCGCTTCATACTTATGTCAAATGCACTTCACTGTTAAAACTATTCCATTCAGCAATGCCATGGAAACATCAGAACCAAGCAGCACCATCTAATGTAACCTCATAATCAACTTATTCATATCACTTTTTGAAATGTTCTGTTTCTCTCTCTCTCCCTCTCCCTCTCCCTCTCTCCCTCTCTCCTCCTTTCTCTCCATGATAGCAGTAGCAGTGTTAGTGGAACTAATAAGGATCATCCTGGGTTTGTGTGTGTTTGTGTGTGATGGCTGCAGTCTGGCCACTGTCTAGTCCGGACTCCAGGGTTTTTTAGTGTGTGAAAAAAGAGTGCGCACTCATTCAAATCTCTGATAACAGGAAAGCAAACAAGCCTGGGATGGTGGAATGCACTGAATGAACTCTGCTGCCGTCCTGCCAGGCACATAGCACAGACACAAACATTCCAAAAAAGAAGCATGCAGAAATAGAGATGAATGGGCAGGAAAATACTCCAAATACTCACCAGAGCGAAAAGGCAGCGAGACCATTTAAAAAAAAAAAGATTGAACACAGCAAAAATTACACCCACATAAAAGACACACACACATACATGTGTGTGTATATGTGTATGTGTGTTTTGCTTTAAAATTAAGGAAGTAGCTTCCAAAGTCTTCAGTCCATGGGAAAAAAGTTAGCTTCCCTCGTCAGCCATAGTTGCACTTTGGAGAACTGAAAGCCGTGTTCTTCCTCTCTTCTTCTTCTACTTTTTAAATCTTTCTCTCTCTCTTGCGTCTTTTCCTTCATCTCACACACTCAATTTGTCTGTCTCTCTGTCTCCCTCTCTCTTTTTCTCTCTCTCTCTCTCCCCTGCTCATCCGCACACATACCCACATACATACACATG
>JBBKCR010000016.1:804836-829193 GCA_037577295.1 Ladigesia roloffi
TTCTGGCCAAACTTAGGGCAGCATCCGGGTACTTTCAGTGCACTGAGTTTTCGCCAAGTTGTAGTGTGAACGCACTACGCACTAAATTTGCGCACTAAAAGTGCGCAAGTGCGAGATTTCGGACACACCCGAGGACTTGGTCTGAAATCACGAGTCCTCCTCCTTCTACTGTTGTCTGAGACTGAGTCACGACCGAGTCTTTGAAGGGTCAAGACTGAGACGAGACCGACAATGCAGAAAACGGACTCGGGTACTACAACACTACCCCGGATGGCACAGCTTTTTCGTGTCACTATATGCAATTTTTTATATATTTTTGTGATAAAACATAATATTAAAAAAAATTCAGCAACATTTCAATGTAAAAAAAAAACAACTATCATTTTTTTACTGTCTAGAGAACACATAGAAAGAGCATCTTGGAATGGTGAAATACCACTGTACTTGGGAGGTTTGAAAGTAGCCAGTCCAAGAACGGTATTTATTTCTCTTATTGGCTGCTGCTCTTTTACGCATGTGCAGTCTAGAATTGCCCCGATGGGGAGTGTTTTTATGTTTTTTGTTTTGTTCTTTTTAAAGCCCTTTAATTTAAATGGATTTCTTACTGTATTTACCCTGTACCAAAGAAAACGCCCGTGCATTAATTATAGTGCAATCTATACAGGAGTAACATTGACATTTTACATTCTAGTAGTGTGGGAGGCAGCAGTTCAGTGTACCCTTTACAGTACAAATAGGGGTTTACTTTTACATTTTCATTAAAGCTAGTGTAGTGAAATTAAAGTGTTTTGGGGGCATAATTAGTCATTATTCTTAGTAATATTATGCTATGTCTTGGTATTATTCTTTTAAATTTTATATTTTTTACGCATATTATTAGTGGTGGAAATATAATTATTATTAATTAGGAATAGTTGGTAAATAACTTCAACCTGTCTGTGATCCCAGTGAACACAAATTTGCAGGTTCAAACTTTATACAATTGTGTCCTTGAGCAAAAGTATTAGTATTTTATTTGGAAATAAGCCAAATTTGCCAAAACATTTTTACAAATGAAAATCACAAGGACAAAATAACACAGAACATATTAAAAATAATTTTTAGGGTGGGCCACACTGTATGATTCCTCATCAACCTCAAATGTTATATTTTACACATAAACATAAGCTGTGCAGTAAAAGTACAGAAGTGCACTTTTCCATTCGATTGTTTGTTTGACACATGGAGCACGCATGATCTTCCATTTTAAATTCTATTTTGTACATTTGAGAGAGGGAGAGTTAGACCAATCAATAACACCAAAGATGGATGGACTTGTTCAGGGGTGTAGCACCAATATTCTGGGCCCTATGCACAAGCAGTGGCCTGTAAGCTTGAGGTTCACAACTACCTACAGCCTCAGGAGTTTGTTGAAGTATGTTCAAAATGCTCCAAAACAACCCCAAAACCTAATTAAACCTTCAACATGTTTGACTGTAGGAATTGTATTCTTTTCTCTGTAGGCCTCATTCCAGTAGACCAATGTGCTTTACCAAAATCTCTATCTGGAAGGATTTTGGCTTACTCAAGTACATTTTGGCAAACTGTAGCCTTGTTTTTTTATGTCTGTGTCAGCAGTGGGGTCCTCCTCCTTAGCGTTATGTTTTTATTTAAACATGGACAGATAGTTTATGCTGACACTGATGCTCCCTGGGCCTGCAGGACAGACTGAACTTGTTTGCGGCTGCTTATCCTCCACCCGGACTATCCTGCGTTGCAACCTTTCATCAATTTTTCTCTTCCATCCACGCCCAGGGAGATTAGCTGCAGTGTCATGGGTCACAAACTTCTTGATAATATTGCACAGTGTGGACAAAGGCACATATAGATCTCTGGAGACAGACTTGTAACCTTGAGACTGTTGATATTTTTCCACAATTTTGGTTCTCAGGTCCTCTTTTCCTCTTTCTGTTGTCCATGTTTAGTGTGGCACATACATACTGTCATATAGAAAACACGAGAAAGAACTTACCCAGATGAGTTCGCTTGTGTAGCGTGATGGAAGAGCTCAAGCTCGGAAAGCAGCGAGAGACCTGGCTAAATCGCGCAGTTTCTATATGAATGCTCTAAACACTAAAGAGTGTTTCCCACCTGGAATCAACATTAACACTCATGTACAGCAAAGAATTGTACTCACGTGAGAGTGAATGGCTGGATGTGGGTGAGAGGCGATACAATGAATGAGGAACAGCCATTTCCTGTTTATATATCCTGTGATGCACTCATTTTCTTTGACCTTTGCACGACATGTGGGCTGTGCATGTGACAGTACCCCCCAACCAACTCCTGATGGTCCAGGCTGAAAGGATACCCTACGAGAGTAATCCTGGATGAGAGCTCGATCCATGATGAACCGTCCAGGACCCAAGACTATTCTTCTGGACCATAGCCTTCCCAGTTGACAAGGTACTGGGTGCCATGGCCATGGCATCGTGAGTTGAGGATTTGATGGATGGTATAAGGAAGACCACGGTCAATGATCGGGGGCAGAGATGTGTGCAGGGCAGCAGGAACCAGAGGTGATGTGATGAAGGGCTTCGATTGGGAGCAATGGATGATGGGGTGGACACATAGAGAGGCAGGCAGCTGGAGCCGGAAATGACAGAGTTGATCCCGAGAGTAATGCGGTAGGGTATGATGAAACGTGGTGATAATTTCTTAGATTCAGTGCGGAGGTGAAGATTTCTGGTTGACAAATAAACCATGTCATCAACTCAGTACATATGTCCTGGAGGGTGTCGGCGGAGGTGCTGGGTGGTGTAGCAACCATTGGCCTTCCGGATGGCTTCACGAGCATGATTCTAACCTCGCCGCCACCTGCAGACCAATTGTTGAACTTCCGGTTCTTGATGTTCAAATCATAGAAAACCTCAAAGGGGCTCATCCCAGTGGCGTAGGATGTCAGGAGATTGTGGGAGAGCTGAGACCAAGTGAGGTAGTGGGCCCATTGGTTGATTGGTCATCTCCGTCTGACCATTGGTCAAGACAAGCTGCCTGAGGCCTCGGTCAGATGGCAGAAGACCCTCCAGAAATGGGCTATGAAGTAGGGCCCTTTGTCCGAGACGATGTCCTTGGGGAACCCATGCAAACGGACTACATGCTCTATAAATAGTTCTGCTGTACGTTTAGCTGAGGGTAGCCCTGCAAGAGCCACCAGATGCACAGCCTTGGAGTATCGATCCACTATGGTGAGGATAATGTTCTTCTCATTGGACTCTGGCAATCCAGTGATGAAGTTCAGTGCGATGTGTGACCAGGTGCAGCGAGGGAACGGAAGAGGTTAAAGGGGTCCTGGAGTCGGCTGGTTGGAACTTTTAGACCTGGCACACCCCGCACTGGCCTGAACAAATTCCCCCACATCAGCGGACATCTTTGGCCACTGAAAGGCATTTTGCAGGAGGGTCAGTGTTCGGTTGACTCCTGAGTGTCCAGCCGCAGTGGAGGTGAGGGTCCACCGGAGGACCTCTATACAAAAAGGAGTGGGCACAAACAGTCAGCCAGGGGGAGATGCGTCCAGTGAGGGCTCCAAGGCCTGCCCCTGGTGAACTCTATCTTCAAACTTCCACTGGAGAGGCGAAACAATGATGTTGGTCGGGACGATGGGCATGGGGTCCGTTCGGGGTGCATCAGGCTAATACATTTGAGAGAGTGCATCAACTTTGGCATTCTTCCACCCCGGAGGGTAGGAGATGTTAAAATAAAATTGTTCAAAGAACAGGGCCCACTGCGCCTGTCTTGTTTTCAAGTTGGTGGCAGTAGAAGTGAGGCAAAAAGTGGTGTTAGTGGGTCGAGTGAGAGCAGTTGTAAGTGCCGCAACCAAACTGAAGCCCCGGTGTAGCAACCCCCAGAAAACATTGAAGCTTTTTAAGCATAGTGGGTATAGGCCAGTTATGCACAGCTGCCATATTCTGGGCCTCCTTGCCCACACCCTGAGTGGAGATGACAAATCCCAGGAATGTGGTGAAATGCTGGTGGAAAGGGAATTTTTCCAAAGAACAGTCGGTGGGCCAGCAACCTCTTGAACACTGCTTGGACATGCTGGAGATGTTCTTCTTCCGTCCTCGAGGATATCAAGATGTCATCCAAGTAGGCGAAGACCCAGCATGTCCTGGAGCACGTCGTTAATTAACTTCTGAAAGGCTGCCAGACTATTGCACAAACCAAAAGGCATTACCAGCATCTCATAATGAGCAGTGGGAATAATGAAGGCCATCTTCTACTCGTCAGCCTCCCTAATGCTGATTGTAGGTGTTCCGAAGGTCCAACTTGATTGCACAAGAGAGAACGTCCAGGGCGGTGTTGGTAAGAGGGAGCGGATGACGGTCCTTGATAAAAAGTTTGTTAAGACCTCGATAGTTGGAGGCCACCATCCTTCTTTTTAAGGAAGAAAAACTGCCAGGGAGGAAGAAGATCGTATGGTTCCCTGTCAAAGGCTTTCGGTAACGTAGTCGTCCATGTCCTGTTGTTCGTCATTAGACAGAGCATGCAGTTGGCCACAGGGAAGTTGTGCTGGGAAGGAGGACAATAGCGAGATTGTAGGATCGGTTAGGAGGAAGACCTCCTTGAGTTTCCGGTATGGCTCCGGGATTGTGGTAAAGTCCTGGGGCTCCCCTGAGCACGTCCTGTGCATCACCGAGAGACAACGCTCCTGACAGGTTGCCCTCATTGGAGAATCCGATGCAGTTTCCAGGAGATGAGGTCATGACGATGTAGCCAGGGGTTGCCCAAGATGATGGGAGGAGAGGTGAGGTGAGTGATTATGGATGTTATTTTTTCTACGTGTTAGTCGATGGTGAGATGAATTGTCTGTGTACATGAGATGATGGGGCTTTGAAGCAGGGGACAACCGTCAAAAGCAGTGATGTTAAGCAGCTGGGATAATGTTTCTGTCTGGTCGGTGGAGGTGGTGATGGACAACCCTCTTGATGACCTCCTCATCTTCTCTGGGTTTGAGCGTTTCCCGTACGGAATGGACAGATAGCACGGTGGTGTTCAGGAGATGCGCAGTATGCACAGAGCCCCTCATGGTAATGTCATGTCCGCTCCAACTGTTTCATCGAAGTTCGCCCTAACTGCATGGGTTCTCTGTCTCCGGAGTGAGCCTCTGATGGAGGTGGAGGTTCCGGGGTGGTAGCCACGATCTTGAATGGTGGTGTGGAAAGCGTGGGTGACAGGATACGAGGAGCTGACCGGGTGTAAGACGTATATCTTTGTGCATACAGATTTGGATGAGATTTTCAGTAGCTCTCATCCAGCGAGCTGGTCCTTCATTTGAGTAGAAGGCCGTCTGAAGGGCCGAGTTGCCCCACCCCGTCGGCTGTGTATTCACTCATCGGCTGTCCCCCTGCTGCAGGTGGTATAGCTCATATGCTACCTCCACCTCTCTGTCGGGGTGTTGAAGTGCAGCCTTGAGAAGCTTGGTGAAGTGCAGATAGCTGTAGCATTTGGCAATATCGCTGTTCAAGACTGCAGTGGCCAACTCAGCTGGCTGCCCGGGGAGGATGGAGACAAAAAGTGCGATCTTGGCTCGTTCAGTGGAGTAGCGAGCTGGATGAAACTCAAACAAGAGTGACAGATTAGTTAAAAAGACATCACACCTCCTGTCTATACCATTCCACTTGTCCAGGAGTGATATTTTGGGTTGAAGGTGAGGAGATGTTTCGCTGTGAATGCTCTAATTCATAATGAAACTGCGTAATTCAACCAGCTCTCTTTCTGCTTTCCATGCTTGAGCTATTCCATCATGCTACACAGGGGTCACCAACCTTTGTGAAACTGAGATCTACATCACGGGTACTGTTCCATACCAGTTCTACCAGTTTCATATACTAGTACAGAGTTTACCTAAACTACATGTAAAATAAACTTGTTTTAAATGCTTTTTTAGATATTGTCATTTTCAAATAGATATAAATGCAAATGCTATTAAAGAAGAATAGCAACAGGATAAAATTACATGTTACACATTGCTCACTGGTGAGTTGTGCTATAAATTGGACCAGTCCGCGGGTTACTCATGTGGTCCTTTGGGGGCACCACGTTGGTGACCCCTGCTCTAAACACTAGAGAGAGTTTAGGAATCAACGGGATTAACATTCACACTCATGCACAGCAAAGGATTGTACTCATGTGAGAATGAATGGCTAGATGTGGGCAAGAGGAGACTCAAAGAACGAGCATTTAGGAACAGCCATTTCCTGTTTATATATCCTGTGATGCGCTCATTTCCTTTGACCTTTGCGTGTCACGTGGGCTGTGCATGTGATACAGACTAAGTGAGCTTTGTTCCTTTTTATCTGCTTTCAGGTGTGATTTTAATATATAACCCACACCTGTTACTTGCCCCAGGTGAGTTTAAAGGAGCATCACATGCTTGAAACAATCTTATTTACCCATAATTTTACCCATAAGGTGCCAATAATTTTTTACATTTTGACATTGTCAAATTTGCTATTTTTCCTCCTGTTTAGTTTTGTTCCAATACACACAAAGGGAATAAACATGTGCAAAGCAAAACAAGTGTTAATGCAACATTTTTCTGTAAGAAATACTTGATTTTCTGGAAAAAAAAGGGGTACCGACAATTTTGTCCAAGTGTGTATCCTCATTTTCCTGTCTTTTGTCTTTCACCTCCTTTCTGTTCTTCCCTCTCTTTTATCTCTGATATCTTTTACCTCCTCTCTTCTATCATATCTCTCAGCTTTTTCTCCACCTCTCTTCACTTTTTTATTTTCTATCTCATCTATTTCTCCTCTCTTTTCTCTTTTATATCCGCTCTCTCATCTTATTTTCCTAACTTTTTTTTTCTCATCTTTCCCCACCCTGCTCTCTTCTCTCTCTTTTCTCACCTTTTGTCTCTCTTGTCACTATCATCTCTTACTTTATGTCTCTCTCTCATTCATGTTCTTTTTCTGTACGTATTATTTTCTCTTTTTGTCTCTCTCTCTATCACACTCTATCTCTTTCAAGACACTCAGTCTCTCTGTCATACAGGTAATATAAAAAAGAATCTATTTTAGCTTCTGAGAGTATTAATAGTTTTTAAGAGTATTTATGCCTCAATACTATGCTGCCGTGTTTTAAACATATGGATTCAGCCCACAGATTCCCATATTGATGAATTTACCACCACCACCACCAAGCCAATTCTCTGGTGATTCATTACAGGCTCTGGAAAAGGAGGCCAATGAACAAAATGGACACTTTCCTTTTTTTGCGTCCCTTTGAAGTGGTAATGAAGCACTGACTGTGTAATTAGCGCAAGATGGCTATCTTAGCATACACAGGCTGCTGCCTCTTGGTCCAAGGCTAAAGCGCTAAGCCAGAAGCCACCATGTTTGCTGAGAGAAGCAGACAGAAGCGCTGTTTTGTTGATTATGTTCTCCCTCTTGTGCTGCGTGTGGCTTGTAAATTATTTATCTGGTTTGGGGAAGCCCAGCTTGCAGAGCAGGAAGAGGGTATTTTTAGCGCATAGTCACAGGGAGGAGGTCTGAGAAAGAAGGTTTGCTCATGGGACACTCCTTCTCCTTTGCCTCCTCCTCCTCCTCCTCCTCATGCTCCTTATGTTAGAGAGACAGAGATCAGAGCAAAGAGGAGAGTGAGCGAGTGTGTTACCTGGCTACCCAGTTCTGTCACTTTCCAGGATGCTCCACTGATCTTGAGAACTTCTAAAATGGTGCGTCATGGTGGAGGGAAGGAGTTTTTTAGGCCATGTACTTAACCATTTGATGGTATATTTGTAGTTTGACATAGTAGTTTCTCCTTTGGTCATCTGAAATCTGTAATATATTTCATATAATCAGAGCTGCTGACAACAAACACTCTTTGTAACTGAGGATTCTAGAGCATTGTAAAGTGTGCAAACAGTATTCAGTGATTATTATATTATTAACTGATTTGGTTGGACAGTGATAGTGACACATCAGCCAAGATTAGCTTAATCAGAATGCAGAGATCTGGGAAGTAATTACACATGTCTCATGTGTAAAACTTTAATAAAGCCTGTTAGCATTCTGCCCAAAGTCAATTCAAGCTCACCTATATGATTAAGTAAACAAACTAAGTCTCAATTATGTCTAAAAATGATTGTAGCCAATACAAATTTGTTTGTATTTTGCTGTAGCCAACAAAATTCTTTCTGAATTCATATATAGCCAAATAAATTTAGTCTGAGCTCAAGCGTAGCCAATAGCATTCTCTTTAAATCCGAAAAGAGAACCCTGAAATTCTCTTATATTCTTCTCCTCTCTCTCTACACCCTCTTAATTTATTGTCCTCCTCTTTCTATTTACTCTCTTATCTTATTCTCCACCTCTCTCTTTTCTCTTCTCTCTTGCAACTTTCTGCATCTCTCTTCTCTCTCTTTCTCCTCCTCTCTCCTCTCACTTTGCACGTCTCTCTCTAATCATTTATCATCTCTCTTCTCCCTATGCTCTTTCTCCTCCTCTCCTCCCTCCACTCTCTTCTCTTTTTCATTTTTTTTCATTTAGTTAACAAACCAAGACTGAATTCGGTCTGTATATGATTGTAGCCAATAAACTTTGGTTTGAATATGACTATAGCCAACAGAATTCTGTCTAAACCAAAATGCTGCCAAATAAAATTATCTCCAAATCTGACTGTAGCTGATGTTTACACCAGTGCCTGATTACATTGTTAATAAAAAAAGAATCTATTATTTATGTATGATCTATAAATGTGTTTAAAGCTGGAAAATAATTTGGTGTCTGTGTTGATTCCCCAATTACTGTAGAGGCTTTTCTTTTTTCTTGCCTGCTGTTCTCCCTGTCCCTTCCCCTCTTCTCCTGCCCCCCCTCCACCTAAACCAGACTGACACAGTGAGATCACTTAGCATTCACTTAAATGCCCTCTGTCCTCCTCAGCCCCTTTCATTCTTGGTTTTTCTTCTGTTTACAATTAGCATAATGACTAGCATAAAGTTTGCAGAAAAAAACGTAAAAAGACAATGCACCCTAATGCCAGGACTACTGCTGCATCCCTGCTCTGCATTACTATTCCGCAGCAAGCGGCACGCGCCCTGGCCTTTTATTTGATGTGATATTCCCTGACATATTGAGACTAATTTTTTGCCTACAGACCTAAACAGCTGTGGCCTAATTCTCTTTTATTTTTTTCTCCCCTTCACTCAACATTTTGCCTTGTAAGGCTGAGTTATTCCTGGCATATAAGGTTGGACAGTGTGCTAGCTTGTCATAGCCTATGACCACTGAGTGGATGGGATAGTAGCCTTGGGATTAATATATGGAAAGGGGTCACACTTTGCCCAGGGGCCAAGCTCTGATGACTGGAAGGGGAGCAGTACAAGGGAGAGGGTGGTAAAGGGGGTGGCCTGATCCAAGTGTGCATATCCGTTCACAGTGCTCGGCATGATTATCACCATACAGGGGTAAATGAGCATTCGTTCATAAAATATGTGCATATTCATAGTCCTCCAGGGATAAAATAATGGGGCCAATTGTAGGGTCAGAATGAATACATGGTATTTGCATGTAGTATTAGGAGATCTACACCTATATATGGTTTTTTAACAGATGTTCTTGTGGAACTGGGCATTGGTCATTTAATTTAGGATAAGACTAAAGGGGTATTCCACTGATTTTTTCAAAATTTTAGTAAAACTGAATCAAAACAATTACATGCTTTTTTTTCTGAAGACCCCAAATACTGTCTCTTAGAAGTTTTATTTTTAAATGTATATCTGTTAAGCAGCAATTTTGTATTAACATTTACCCATATATATGTTAAGGGTGTTAACAAATTACAATAAATTAATTAATTAAATAAAACATTTACTTCACGGCAGTAAAAGTGTTAGCAACAGATGGTGTCCCAGTACCCCACTCGCCAGATATTTATATGATTGTTAAAATAACAATTACTCTCTTTTACTCCTGAAACTTGTTGTACTTTAGGCTCCAGATATAGTGAAAAAGGTAAAGCTTAAATACAAACCATAGCCCTAAATACCAATGAAACACATTGTTACGATCTGGTGGACCCAAAGGGAGGAATCCTTCAAAGCCTATGTTGAGAGCTTTTAACAGCAGTGGTATGTAAAGTGTGCAAAATATGCAGCACGGCCAGCTTTGCACACTTTCAAACCGTCCCAAGGTACACAGAGCTACCATGACACATGCTCATGGTAGTCTGTGTACCTCTACACAAAAAACACAAACAAACCCCAACACAAACCAAAAGACACATAAACACTCTAAATAAACACAATAAACACACTTCTACCCCACTACACACAATAACCCCACCATAACACCCAGAAACACAAATTACACAGTTGGAGGCTGGAGCAATGCATGCTGGGATAGCCCTCCCCAGCCCAACTCCGTTACAATATGAATATCTGTGTATTCAAAAATGTTTTGGCCATCCATAAAACAAGGTAATTCAGAGTGGTGCATTGAAAATGGATAGATAGATAGAAAGATGCCTTTATTGTCACGATACAAGTACAACAAAGTAACGTTTTGTGCAGCAGATGCGCATTGTCTAGAGGACAAAATTAAAACTAGGTCTTACAAAAATAAGTAATATAATAATATTAAATCATTCTTAAATATTAACAAAATAAAGATATGAAGTAAGCAGTGAGTTAAGCTGCAAGTAAGGTGTTGATTGAGGATATCTACACTGTGATGAAAGAAATATATACAGTAGAGTAAAGGAATATATACAGTAGAGGAATATATACAGTGACTTGTATAATATTGCACAACAGTTATTGCACTACAAGACACATAATATCAGGGTAGGTACAGCTGAATATCGTGTATTAAATATTGCGCAGTAGTTATTAATGCAAAGTCAGCATTGGGTAATATTAAATGTGCAAGTCAATTTCAGTCCAGGACAGTTGATAGCAGCATGTGTGTGCATGAGTTCATATGCTAAGTTCTGAGGCCAATTTGAAGGTATGTGGCTGCTGGAAGTTCAACAATTTGATGGCGGTGGGGTAGAAACTGTTCATGAGAGGAGTTGTGCATGCTAACAGTGTCATGGAACACTTACCAGATGACAGCAGTGTGAAGAGGAAACCTACTGATTGAGTTCACATTTATTTGCTGCTCAAACCAGCAGTGAACCTACACAAGTCATCTGAGTTTTATATGTATTGTTTGTATTATCAAAATATGTTTTTTTCTGCTTTCTATTTTGTGTTACTATGCCCTACATGTACCTCTCATGACAAATGTATATTTAAATTACATTTTTGATCAAAATTGTTTTAATATATTGGGCCTGATTTTCAGGGTCTGTCGCGCATTGTCTGAAGCGCAGTTGTCTTTGGTGGAGTGGCCAGCGCAAAGCGCTATATTGCCAGTAGGAAAAGTAAACATCACTCCTCATGCATAGTTCAAATGGGTTGTCTTAAATTAGTAAATTAGTCATGGGTGTGTTTTGGGCGTAGCATGCAATGAACCAATCAGAGTTCACACTCTCACTCCCTTTAAATACCCAGCGCATGTTCCATGGCGTGCTGTGAATAATGAGGTGAAGTAACGCGAGCAATTGATCATCGGGGATGGAGGGAATCCTCACAAACCCTTTGCTAGGGGTGCTTATTATAACAACCCACCTGTCCATTTTAAAAGAGTGTATGTAGTGTAGTGTAGAAATGATTGTTATTGCACACGTGATTATAAAAACACCACATAACAAAGATATAAAAATCATCTATACTATAAAACATTTTTTTAAATCAAATAAACATTGAATAAGAATTCTAATAAATAAGAATCGATTAAACAAATCTGTATACAATGCCAGAGCATTTTATAACTCATGGAGGCTCGATCAGGGGAGGGGTTCCCAAAGCAGCAATGATTTTCCCCGAACGTTTTCTCGGTTCTTATTCCAAATAAAGTAATTTATAGGATCAAAAAGATGTGTTCTTTCTTGTGATTTAGTTAAAACACGATTAACTGCCCATGTCGCTGTTCCTTAGCCACAACCTTCTTGAAATAAGCGTGCACGCGCATGATAAATGTAAAGACGTGGCGTACAGAAGTTCAGCACAATGAACAGCGGACTCTCACGCTAAGGGGGCTGATTTGGCTACAAACCCTGTATATACCCTCTCCCTCCGACGTCGTGGGAGCCTTTGTCCCATTAGATACTCCATCTGGAGAACATGCGAACAACAAGCACAACTATCTTTAACAGAGTAAGGAAGACATATAAACATATATAACCAAAATATGAGATTACATGATCTCCTGGTAATGTAGTTTCGTGTTTCTTGACATCCTAGCTTGAAATGTGTATTTATTTACATATGTTACCAGCACTATTGGTTAAATAGCTCATCAGTTACTTGTTATTAATTATCAGTGATTTCTCCAATCAACTAAGTTTTGCATGTATTATATGTATTTAAAAAATAATCATGGTGTGATGTATGTGATATACATTTGAATTTTATATTTCGAGGACTCCATAAAGTGTTCTCTCACATGAACACTGCTGCTCGCTCCTGCTTATGAAAGAAGCAGCATGTGCACGCATTGTCAGCTCTTCCATATCCCAAAGCGTCAGGCGTCCATATGATAGCCTTTGAACAATGCGCGAATGATTACTAACTGGTCAGTGGCGAAATGACTTTCACTTCTCATAAAATAGCAAATTTGTGCTATGCGCCACACCACACCCCTTCTTTTCAGTGACACACCCAACACAGCGCAATGCCATCTGCTATCTTGACAACGTACATTTCTGCCAGGAAAAAAGACATTGCGCTCGCACAAAATAGCAATGATGGGTTGCTCAAGTCGCAAAAGCACGGTGCGCCGTGTGCATTATTGGGCCCATTGTGTTTACTGAAGGGAGAGAGTTTAATAACAAACTCCTTAACTCAAACAAAGTGAGTTCTGGAAGGTGTAATTACAGCCTAATGTATTATTATAAATTCTCACTGTTTGTCTACTGTTGAATTTTGGAAGCCCTACTCAGAATGTAAGAGCATCGTTCATGACTTTTGAAAGTTTATCTCTTTGAGCTATGTTTTGCTTTCCTGCTTAATTACACACTGTCTGGGAACTCCTGGTGTGTTGCATCCTCTTGCACCCCAGGGCATACCTTCAGCACATTCACGTGCTGAATTATATTTACTCAAACACTACAACTGCCTCTCAAGCAATATCCCAGTCATGCTAAAATTACAAACTTCATTAATGCAGGGCCATTTCTCTTTCATGTATCTGAGATGGCACGCGGCTCATTGTTTCGAAAAGACCAAACTTAAATGTGTGGAATGTGTACCTGTGAAGCTGACTGCATACCTGCTCTACTGCAGTGTGCAGGTTCCAACAGGCTTCTTAACCCCAGCCAGGACATCTGAACAGCTGAGCACTCTGATAAGAATACCAAATAAGACAGAGTCCCAGTACCAAGATCCTTTGCTAAAATGGCCCAAAAAACTTTAATGTATTGTTTAGATAAAAGGGAGCTTTTAAACAGGCTATGTCTGTGTTCATTTAAATGTTAAATATATTGAAATGTATTGTACACTGTAATAATTCAGTGTTTCTTATTGCGATTCTGAAAGTAACAGAATTCTTTCTAAACCTGTAGCTGTAGCTGACAAGTCTATAAAACTGTGATAGGCTTAAGGGTGATCTGGAAATAGCTACTATTCCTCGATCATATAGGATCTACTACTTATTCCAAGTAACTATTAAAAATTTTGCAACATACTGGAGTGGGGGCAGTCTTTATGTCAGGGGCTTATAATGCAATTACCACTAGTACCACATGATCTGTTTAAACACAGTAAACAGAATACAGGAGTGTATTTTTTAGGTCTTTGCAGCATGGGCTTGGACCAGTTTTGTAGAAGAGAAGCTGGCATGTCCTCAGGGGGCACCTGGGTCACTTACCTCACGCAACAAATGCCTCTCAGGTTATAGTGAAACTGACACCTCTGTCCAGGCATGTGCCTGGAAAGGCAGACAGTGTGTGCTGATTATGGAGATCTGGCATTGAAGGATGTAGGTTTTACTGCATTCCTGTCTGCCTGCAGACCGCATTGAGGAATGAGAAAGGAACAGTGTCATTTCTTACTCACAGTGCGTCATCACTGATACACTTCACCGCTTCACTGACAACTATTCAAAATTCCAGGGAAACAAATTACAAGCAGTATCATCAACCTTAATAGATATGGAATCAGTTTTCATGTTTTGAGAAAGGAAGCATGTTTTAAATGCAAACCAGTCATTTTTTTGGTGGGACAAATAACCACAGACAGGTAATAAGGTGGGATTTACTCTTTTGCAACGTATTCAGCCCATCATGTTAACTCTTCAGTTTCTCTGTAGAAAGGGTTTGGGTCTGAATGTTACTGTGGACTTTGGACTGTTGTGACCCATCAAAGTTAAATGGTAACTAATTTAGTTGTGGGTGTCAAATTTGTAGCTTTTTGTCATTCCCCAAATGTTGTCAATGCAACTGATTTTGGCACTGTGGCTTATGTAATGGAACTTTGTATTAACAATTAGCATCATGGTAACTGCAGGTTTCAAAGTGCTACCGTTTTTAGCTATCCAAAAGAGTTTAGCCAATTCTATAAATAACTGTGTCATAGAGCAAGTCTGTTTGAGATTTCTTACCCGGATGCAGTTTGAGGCGAGAGTCGCTTTAATTTGGCTCTGGGAAATTGGCCCTGTGTGGTCAAAAGGGCAGTTCCAGCCTTTTGCCCAAAAAAAACCTGGTTTATGTTGAAGAGGAGTGGGTCTTGGCCCATGTCAGTTTAGGTTAACAGCATCATCCTTAATTCCTCTTTAGCTACTGACCTGGCAGACAGCTAAGTAACCTGCGCGGCCTGGGCCCTATTCTGATTACAGGACATCCCGCTGCTAAATAACAGGCCCAGCCTGGCGCACACTGCAGCACCAGTGGGGCTCTAATAGTCACTTTGGGCGCACGCACATGGTGTCATTAGCGCTCCACCCTCAGTCTGCCCAGACAGCCACTCTGTCATTTAACAGCCCAGATCAGAGAGATGGAGCAGGGGCTCACGCTGCAGCCCCTACCCCTCCTCTGCCGGATCAAAGCGCTGAGCTGGAGGAGTACAGATGAAAAGATGCCGGTTTTCACAATGTCTTGTTCTTTTTGTTTTTGTTGTGTTAAATTTTTAGTGTTTCTAAAATGTAAAAACAGAGAATCTGTCGCTGTTCTGAAGCTTTAAATGAAGGCCGTAGATGCAAAGGGAGGGTCGTGGTTGAGAATATGTGTAATTATGGACAGCAGCAGTGTGTAAACATGCAACATTTTTCGTAATACTTATGCTGCAGTGTTGCAGCACTGTACAAGTGAACTAAATGGATTGTGTTGGGAGAATATAGGCCATACTGGCTCCTGAACAATATGGGATCCCCCCCTCCCCCCTTAGCAGTGCAGTCATACAGCTGTTACGTGAAATGAATGTGAACTTATCCCTAGTTTTTCATTCCTAAGTATGCTTTTTTATTATACTTAGCAACCTTTATACACAAAGATACTGGCTTATGGTCCATTACGTCAGTGCTGTCTTAATTGTGTTCGAATTGGCTAGGCCTGAGAGATAAACAATAATAATTTCTTAGAGATAATGAGTAGATAGGTGGGAAAAATGATGCAGCCGAGGAAGGTCCAATAAAAAATTCGATTGTTCTGTTGATTTTTTTTTCAACATTATTGCACTAAATCCAGTTAAAAATGGCTAACAATGCTCTGTGTAATGAAATGTGCAGTTGATCGTAGGTCTGGGTATTGTTGCCAATTTCCTGAATCGATCCGATTCCAATTCACATGGTCATAATCCGATTACATTTTCGATCCGATTGAATTGACTTCAGTGGAGGATATCCCTATGTTGCAATATTTCCTTTGGACGGTAGACTTTGCCAATAAGTGGTTATTTTATAACTAATCCAATCCAGCATTATAGAATAGTCTATTAAAATTACAACAACTTCTGCACATTAATAACATGAATAACTGTTACCGTTGACAGGAGTGTGTGTATGTATGTGTGTGTGTATGTGTATGAGGAACAGAGAGAAAGGCAGCGTCAAGAATTAAAAGAATTTAAGAAGAAAAGAACTTCCAGGTTTTATTTAAATTCTTACGTTCATAACAATGACAGAGTTAACTGTAACCATTATTTTGGTTGAATAAAAATTAAAAAAACAGCAATGAACACAACTGGTTAAAGACTGGTAAAAACTATCAAAACTAGCTCAGCAACCATGGCAAATACACTCTAGGAAATTATGCTTGACTGATAAGTCTAACTTAAGATATTCTTCTGGAGGAAAAGTGAAATTGATCAATCGGTCATAGGTGAACACACCACTTCACACTTGGAGAACAGCACGAAATTCCTCCTCTGCATTTAACCCATTCACGAAGTAAAGCAGTGGCAGCCACGAACACGGCGCCCGGAGAGTAGTGTGTGGAGACACAAATTTTTTAATCGATATCGTATTTTTGAAACGAGAATCAATATTGATCGTTGAATTGATTTTTTTTAACCCAGCCCTAGTAGATCAGTGTTCATTAAGCACTAAAAATGTCACAATGTAGTCAGAAATGCATTTTGTTCTGCATATTGCATCATTGTATTACCCAGGTCTATTCTGAGGTACTTTCAATAAAAGGTTCTGTATCAGGCTTCCATTTGCCAAAAAGTCTATATTAGAGTTTGAAATACAAGCAATTTTACATGGACACAAAAGAAACATTTAACTTCCTAAAAAGCTATAAAGGTATAAAATATATGCAAAGAAACCCTGAATGCTCAAGAACCTTCACATCACATGTGTTTTAGACATACACATCCCATCTACATACTAGTTTACTAAAAATAACCCCAGAAATTTAATCAGAAATGGTCTTTCTTGGTTGATGGCGAGGAGAGACATATACTCATCTTTTTCGGTACAACACTCACAGCCTTGACAGCCAAGTGAGCTAATGTTAATGCTATTTTCAGAAGTATGGTGAGTAAATGAGGCAGTATGTTTGGGGGAAACATAATTTTGAACACTAGGATATTTCTATCATCGTTATAATTAAATGTGGTAATTTGACACAGAATGTACAGAAAAAATATAAAAAACACTAAAATAGCACAATAGAAAATTAACCATACTCAACGACATGGTAACATTTATGCCTTTATGGCCCGGCCATCATTGTTGTGTTGCTGAGTTGCGGCCTCCGTCATGAATAAACTAATATGGGTATTTTAGTACTGAGTGCAGGGAAGGAACTGGAGCAGGAGAATTGCAGCGAGCGGCGAGGTTCACGGCTGTTTTTTACTGCGGGCGGCGAGCGTGAAATGCACTAATGCGATCTGACAGTTTTGGAGCAAGTAGAGGAGGGCTGGACAGAAAAAGGAGGAGAGGGATAGAGGGTGCATGAGGAGGAAAGAGGGGGGAGGGAGGACAGATAGAGAGAGAGAAAGAGAGAAAGAGACTAGAGATAGGGGTGATGAGGGAGAGAAGATGGGTGGGCGTTGTTTATTGAGGTCACTGCTGCACGGCACTTGATCTCTTCTGACCTTGCCCAGACTATATCTGTTATTTAAAGCTGAAAATGTTCATTTAGACAAAAAAAATCACACATAGTGATCCACTGTGAAACCAGTTTTGGTGAATTGACAGTCAGTTCCGTTCTTGTTAACATAACAGCCACTTGCTCAGCAGCGCTCTTTGTTCTTTGTTGAAATGTCAATGGTCACATTCAGCCACAGAGGCCAGGTTGAACATCTTCTGACATTTGAAACCTCGGATGGAAGTAGATGGGCTTTCCGGCTTGATGCTTCTGTCTTAAAGTCGCATCAGCTGGCTTGTTCTTTTTTTGAAGAGACAGTGGAGATTTCACTGAATAAATGCAACAAGCTATTTTATTGGTATCTGTGAAAGTACATCTCATAAGTACCCCCCCCCCCCCATCAACTGTATAAACTGATACAGTTTTCTTGACCCTCTGATTTGTTTTAATTGGAGAAGCTCCTCTCCTACATGCAGAGATGAGATTCTATTTGTTCATATATGGTCACCATATAGAATGAGATGAACTAAAACCTGCAGTGTGGTTTCCTTTCCACATTTACCCTAATCTTTGCTGCTGATCCATATTATTATTCCTTGTTTGGAGTGTCCAGTTTTTCTTGTTTCTGAAGTAGAGTAATTAATATTGTTTTTTTTTGTGTTTTAGATGGTGTTAGGAATGCCTTAAATAACCTCTTGAATGAGTGAGTGAGGGAGCGAGGGCAAGATTTAATATTTGATCCATTGCATTAATAATTAAGCAGGTTTGTCATGATCAAATTTATCACAATGTGTTTGATGCTATCAAGATTGACTCTAATGGTTGATGGGTAAGTTTTTTTTTTAAGAGACACTCCCAACTCAACCCTGACGTGTTGGCAGCTGCACTCTGAACGCTTGCCAGGAGAGTGAAGCACCTGTGGAAGAGGCAGCGCATTACCATGTATTTATGCCTTTTATAAGTACCGCTCTTAAGCTGCCACGTTCGATCAGTGGAAATGAGGAATGAACTCTACTGGAACTCCAGTGTCTCTAACCTCATTATGATTTGAATGTGATACTTTATGACATGGTAAAAACAGGGTAAATACAACTATTACAAAAATGAAAACCATGTGTGCAAAAACTATAACTATAATTATAATTAAAACTAGTTGCAAAATACACTAAAGTAATGCAAGTGTTTTGTTTTCAGTGCATAAAGGATACCTTGGAAATGTATTCCCATCACCCTGCATAGGAAATGACAATAGGTTAGCTTCATTTATTTGAAGAAAAAAAAAACCTAAATAAAACAAAAACTTTTCCTTTTCAGTAAGTAATTTAAGGCACTTTTAAAGCTAACTAAACTGAAATTCAAAACCCAAATAAGTCACTAAATAAATACAAAACAAAAATGGCAAATCTATCATAACACTGTATTTAATTTAAATAGCTTATTTTTAGGTATGAACTGAAATTCTGCCTCCAAAACCCATTTTTGATGCTTTTGTTTATTTTACCAAAAAAAGCAGATTTACAAAGGTTAGCAATGAGGTTTTTAACTCTTGCAATTACCAAATTTATTTAAATGATGCTGAAAATGATATGTTTTTTCCCTTTGCTTGTGTTACAATCTTAACAGATCAGTATTGAAAAGTACACAATATCTTAATGAAAATCATGTTTTCCTTTAAACATCTTTCTTTGAAATCAGATATGAAATAAAGCAATGTTGAATAATTCAGCACCTTTCGATTCAGCAACTTTCGGTAATGAAAGTGCATTTTCATTACATTCTGCTGGGGTTCATGGCTTTACGCACTAAAATCTCCCCCTGCTGGAGCAGCTTCAGACTGTTAAACATTCACATATCATTTAATATTCTTTTTTAAATAATATGAGATAAATAATATGAATCCATTTCATGGATTATGCTATCTCCATGGATTTTGGTTGGGTTAGGAACAGGAGCTGTTTCAACTCTACTGAAATATAAATGGTAAAATCAAATATCCTCAAATTTATTCTTAATCATGAACTATGATACATATTTTTATAAGCAATTCGTACAAATTTAAAGAATGAAAAGATTTAAAGTTTAGTTACCATGTCACGGCTCTCGCCACGGGAAAAGGGAGGATGCACTCAGCAGTTAAAACAGTCTTTAATGAAACCAAGGAAATGTCCACACAAAGAACACAAAACATAAAAGGCTTGTGCTCCTCAAATGAACAGAATAAAGGAAAAACTCTGGAAACCGCCTCGAGACCTCGCTCGGCTCTATCAGGGATACGAGGACGTGGCCACGGGGTGCTAGCGACGAGCACCGACATCAGGGCAAACTGGAAGAGCACAAACCTGCAAAACAAAGAAAAATTGTTTAAACACATGCACACAGACAGATAATACAACAAATACTAACTCAAAGGGGAAATGGGACCGGCTGGGCTATAAATAGAGACGTAAAACGAGAGTTGTGTGCCCTGGGTGGTCCGGGGGACCCAACACTCCACAGGTCCGTACCCCTCTCAATCGACTAGGTACTCCAACCCACCACTGTGCCGACGTGAATCCAGTAGGGCACGCAAGAGGTGAGCTGGAGTACCATCCACATTGAGTGCCGCAGGGGGCATGACAAACACCTTATCTTCATTCAAGGGACTGGGATGGACAGACTTGAGGAGAGATACATGAAACACTGAGTGCACTTTAAGGTTCGGGGGCAACTGAAGTTTAAAAGACACAGGGTTAACTTGTTTAACAACCAAAAAGGGGTCAGTGAAACGTGGGGACAACTTAGAGCACGGAAAAGGGAGGCGTCACCTCCTTAATAGGAGGTGTCTCTCTCCGCCAACGATCGGCATGTCCTGAGAACCTGCGAACTGCTCGCTGTATTGATGTGTGTCCTCCAACACCTGCTCTGCCCGGTGAAACCAGGTGTCCACTCCAGGAGCTGCAGTGGGGCTCCAGTCCCATGGACAAAGTGGGGGTTGACGCCCAAGCACACACTCAAACGGTGGCAGAGTGGCATAGTGAATCTGCCTGGAGGAAACGGCTGAGCTCTTGATTGGTCCGCTCTGCCTGACCATTTGAATGGGGGTGATACCTCGAGGTCAGGCTAACCGCGGACCCCAGATGCTCTCCATACCCTGGACGTGAACTGGGAGCCGTGCTCAGACATGTTGTCCTCCGGGATACTGTAAACCCAGAACACCGACTGAAACAAGGCTTCAGTGACCTGCCGGGCAGAGGGGAGAGAATGAAACCAAATAAATCGACAGCCCTTCGAGAACCGATCTACTACAACCAGGACAGTGGTGTAACCTTTGGAAACCGGCAGATCCGTGATGAAGTCCACAGCTAGGTGAGACCACGGTCTGTTCGGTACTGGGAGGGGCATTTATTTTCCTGCTGGAAGAACACGAGGGCTTTTTGTAGTGGTGCAGACTGAACAGGAAAGTACTGATCGCCGGACGTCCTGTGACATGGCCACCCACCAGTACTTTTGTGCCACCACCTCCAGGGTCCTTGCAGCGCCCGGGTGACCGGGCGGGGGAGTTACATGAGCCCACTCTATCACCCTTTTACGCAGCCCCTCTGGGACATATGTCTTGCCTGTGGAACACTCCGGAGGGACTCTCACTCCCTCCAGTGTCCCCGATATTTTTTTATCTAGGGCCCACTGAATGGGAGCTGCGAAGCCCTGGGGTGGTAAAATGGGTTCAGGCTCCCCCGCATCCTTTTCGGTCCCAATCTATCAGGACAGCGAATCAGCCTTACCGTTCATTGTTCCCGGGCGGTTTGAGATCTGGAATTGGAAACGGGAAAAAAACAGAGACCACCGTGCCTGCCTGGGGTTTAACCTCTTTGCTTTTTTCACGAATTCCAGGTTGCGGTGATCTGTGAGAACTACAAAAGGTTGCCAAGCACCGTCTAGCAGGTGACGCCACTCCTCCAATGCCCTCTTCACAGCCAGCAGCTCGTGGGTACCGATGTCATAGTTCCTCTCTGCCTTTGTCAACTTCTTGGAAAAAAAAGTACAGGGGTGTAATATCCTGGGGAAGCCGTGATCTCAACCAAGGAATACCTAAAACAATGGGGTGGTGAGACTGAGGCAAATCTATAAGGGGAATTTTCTCTGTGTGTGTCTGCTGAACGGTGAGGGACACTGGGACAGTGACTAGATTCAAGGAGACATTACAAATGGGGTGACCAATCAAGGCCTTGAACTTTTTGGCCAGCGAAACTGTCGGGATACGGTGGGATGAAACGAGGGACTCTGATATGAAATTCCCAGCCGATCCTGAATCTATGAGGGCAGAAACAGAAGGAACAGGGTTAAAATCAACCAGGGCAAAAGACATAACAAACTGATTAGCAGACAACTATACAGACACCTTTGGGGAAGCAGGCATCTTGGGTCTGATGGGGCACTGAAGTCGCCAGTGACCCGCTTTCCCACAGTAAAGACATACCCCTGCTTTAAGATGCTGTTGGCGGACTTGGTATTGGGACGCCCCCAGTTGCATCAGCTTGGTGACACTCGTCGGAGGCAGGGACGTGGGTGACAGGTGGAGACGAATGAGGCTGGGGGTTTCGTCGCTGGACGGTAGAAGAGCGTGAAGCTGGCATTGGACCTCTCCCATAGATTTTGTTAGAGGGAGATGGCGAGCCCGATCACCTCCTCCAGGGTCTTTCCTGTGTCTTGACACATGATTTCTCACTTCAAGGAAACCTCCACACAAAACATAAAAGGCTCATGCTCCTCAAACGAACAAAATAAAGAAAAAACTCAGGAAACCGGCTTGAGACACGGCTCAGCTCTACCAGGGATACGAGGACGCGGCCGCAGGGTGCTAGCAATGAGCACCAAAGTCAGGGCAAAACTGGAGGAGCACGAACCTGCAAAACAAAGGAAAATGAGGTTATTCTTTAACCACATACACACAGACTGGTAACACAACAAATACTAACTCAAAGGGGAAACGGGACCAGCTGGGCTATAAATAGGGACATAAAACAAGACACAGGTGGAACTCAAGGAAACGAGAGACAGGTGAGTGACATTAACAGGACGCGATACAATTGGAGGAGACACACTAGGAAGGGAACGAGGTAACCTAGTGAGGGTGGACAAAAGTAAAGGGACAAACTAGTATTCAGGGGACGGGGTTCAGGAAGGACGTGCAGGTGACGAGGTGGTTGTCACACACCACTTTTTTAATTTTATTTTCACTGTTACATTCCATGAATGTCACACAAAACCCACCCAAAAATCATAGTGTGAATGAAAGCCCAAAATGAAGATTCCCCTCATCAGCCTAACTTCTACTTCCCCATGACACAAACTGCTCAGACATTCTAGTGAAAGTCAAATGAGGAACTACAAGGGACCATTTGAACAAGTTATGTAAACATTCAAAAGCACGGAACACAGACAGTGTTAGGTGATGAAAATGTACAAAAAGTGAAGAACCCAAGGCCTCAGCTCCCTCAGCCACAATCTAAATGGCTTCTAGAGCAGATTTTATGCAGACTCTCTGTGTAGGCTCATGCACATCCTTGATAAAGCTGAGGGTGTACTCCAATAGGAGATACCATTCTCCTTGGACATGGATAAGGCGTTTAACTGTCTTGAATGGGGTTTTATTTGGCTGCTCTCGCAAAGATCTGGCTTTGCTCCATCTTTCATTGAATTGGCGTCATATCTTAGCAATAGCTTGGCTGTATCCAGGCCAGTCCTCATAGTCATGCACTTTTAACTTCACAATATGAAATGTGAAAGAGCAGCTATTCTGATGGCTTTGCTTCTCCATCGTATCTCCAAAATTCACCATCAGTCTAATAAATTGATAAGCAACACCAGGCAATGGATCTGGATCTATCAGCTATTTTCCCTAAATTTTTTCAACTTTTTGTCTGTGGTCCCAGTCAGTGATTTATTTTTCTTAATTTTTCTTAGCTAGTAATCAGGATATAAGAGACAGTAAAGGCTATATCAAAGTGAGGCCTTTGCACGCCAACTGATGATCTTCTGTGGAAAAACCATACATGTAATGTTGATTTGAGGGCAAAGAGGGCACACCAAGCCAAGACTTAATTATCATCAAAGCTTTTTCATTGGAATCGGATAGATGTGTGCAAAACAAGCTCATTTGAAAGGAAACTTGACTGCTCCATTATCGTATGATTGCACTTAGCCTTCAGAATGAGAGACTGATATTAAATTGAACAGTTTTAAGGGATGTTTCAGATCTTTAAACTGCAGACACATACAATATGAAGAAACTTAGATGTTTTGGGGTTTTTTTTTGTCAGATGTCATTCATGATGGCCTGCAGAGAATCCTCGGTGGAAGTTACTTAGATGTGAAGCTTTATTTCATTAAATATTGAAGACGGTTGCTTTTATATGCTGGAGCATAAGCAGTGGATTGCGTGTGGTTCTGCAGAAAGCTGCACAAAGTGGTTTTGGAGGAAGGAGGCATTCACAACTGACCACAAATCGCTGATACCAGGCTAGTCCCACGGAAAACTACATAACATTTTCAGTTCAGTTATGCTAAGTTGGACCATAAATGAATATTTCAAGCTTCAAATGTTGTCAATCTGCCTAGACATGTTTTTCTTCTATAGGTCTACACTAGGAATGGGCCGGTATAAGATTCTGATGGTATGGTAAACTTAGATAAAATATCACGGTTTCACGGTATCACGGTATTGTAATTACTGCTCTACAATGTTGTATTTAAATGTCTGGGTAAAAA
>JBBKCR010000016.1:832309-850399 GCA_037577295.1 Ladigesia roloffi
ACTCTCGCGGTATGTCACGAAAGGCTGTCCCCCGCGAACGTTTATTTATACAAAACGAAAAACGGAGTACAGAAATGTGCGTAACAGATAGTGTACAGAAGGTGTATGTGTGTGTGTGTGTGTGTGTGTGTGTGAATTGCAGATAGGTCAGTTGGCAGGCCCCACAGATTCCTTTGGCTGACTTTAAATGCACATTCTTGTAGCTCGATGTCTCACTCTGCTGTTCGGATTGCAACATTGCAACATTTCTCTGCGGCACGTATGGTATGCATTTATAGCAGTGGCTATGGTAACACACTTTTAAAGCTTAAATTATTAATAATTGCATTTGTTGCTTAAATTGTGTTTAATTCATTAAAAAATTCTAGCCAGTATTGGCTGTGGTGGTATCTTAACACTAAAGAAATTACATGGACCATTAGACTTCCCTAGAGACAGTACAACACAGCTCAAAGTGTTTGTCCAATACACTATGTTTAGTGTTCAAGTCTAAGTTTGGAAAATGTGGATCTTCTGGTCTTTTGGCCCAAAATACTAGTCATAAACTTTTATTTCTGAAAAATAATATCAATTTTGTCTTTAGTAACAATGCTGGCATGTTAGGAATGTCAGATAGTTATTGCAAACATGTCTAACTCTGAGTTACCTTTAATAAATGTGAGTAGGATATGTTGTTGTGTGTGTTAAATCATAGAACTTGGAATAGTTTACAATATAAGGTAATGTTTGCTTGTATAGTCTAAGTGTTGCTTAGTGCTTAGTGTTAGGATTTAGTCAGGATTTTGACTTCTAAGCCATGTGTTCATTTACAAGTGAAAATACACACACACACACACACACACACTTTAGTTGAACATGGACAAATGAGGAATTCTCTATTTTATATAATTTGTCATCCATTTCTGTTCCTTTAGTCAGTTTTTAAGCAATTAAATCTGTTTTTGTCAGCAACAAATGAAGTAAACCCACATTTTAAAGCTGTTAAACATTCTCTCATATCTGGTGAGAAAAAACATTAATTTTATTACCTTTTCATCTTAAATCAAAGTACTGGCCTTCCTTAAGTGCAAACAACAAACTCTATAATACACCCAAAAAAATCAGACTCTTCATAGCTTTTTAAAGAAGCAATAATTGTGTATTGCCATAGCTTGAAGAACCATGTAAATGCTTTAAATATTTCTTTGCACATTTTAGCATTTCTTATCTTTGATGGAGATGCTGGTGTTTATGATTCTTCCTATATAAATAGCACTGTAATTCATGCATGCCCCTTTTCTTTGTTATGGGCTGTCGTTTTTTTAGGGGCTATCAATTTCTTTTGTATAAGAAGGGTAAATACAATAATTAATTTCATTTATAGTAATAAAAATATAGGGCTTTAAGAAGAGCAAAATGAAAAGGGGCATGCATTCCAAAGGGGAAATTCTGGATGGCAGCAGCCACAGATGCGTCACAGGGCAGCAGCCAATCTGCAGCAAGGAGAAATTATTAATGTTTTTGGATTGGTTACTTTCAAACCTCCCATTTCTGTCAGCTGATGGTGACGTCCGGGCCTCGTCCACCACACCCCCCCATCCAGGTGCTGGTTGTGTGTTTGGGCACAGTGCCGAGCACCGTAACTGATTCAGTTCAGGTGCATCTGATTGCCCTGCTAACCCTGGTGCTCAAACATAAACAACCAGCATGAGGAACAGGCCCGGACGTCACAAAAGGATTTTATGTTTTGTTCAACTAGAGTTTGTCCCAAAATGTCCAATAAAATGGCATTTAAATTAGTTGATGTATATTATAATTTTTTAGGAAAACCAAAAATGCCTGTAATTTGCCCTTGAATGTTCAAATTTTTATTCATCATTGTTTTACCAAAACCAGTCACTTGTGGTATCTAGTTGCAACAGTATCTTTTTTAGTGCTGTGTATATGCCTTTCTGTTACAACACATAAACCATTTGATTTAATGTGCTTAATGTAAAAGTGGGCTGTGAATTTCCAGGCCAGTGTTGCTACAGTGCATTCCTGCAAAGCAGTTTTTTGGGTCCAAAAAATAACACTTTTAGTAGTAGAATAAGAAAACTTTGTTGATTCTGGAAGAAACTGCTTATGCTTCGATGTAGAGAAAAAAAATCTATTACATTTTATATTTAAAAAATTGAAATAAAATGTAATAAATTAAAGGTTACGTTTAATATGTGCTAAGGTGTCTTAACATATGTGGACCCTGTGGAAACATGATTTAATGGACACAAGTCTCTAAGACTAATCCTGTCTGAATACCACCCGAACATGCAAGGACAGAAGGACAAAGGGCCAGTGGAGCTCACTGTTAGATGTGAAACACTACATTATTGATTTTTACACAAACAATAAATGAAGCACAAGCTATCAATAATTTCCCCCCGTTAAGACTCTATTAAGATCATATTTTCAGGTGCATTGTTGCCGCACCACCAGTGGAGCCCTGGGTAAAATGAGTGTGTACACTAAACAGAAGCTTGGGCCATCACAATATGATTACATTCATTGATTGATTAGCCTCAGAGGAAAATGTAATCTGCTGCATCCCAAATAGAATCTGCACTCAAGTGAACATCACCTCATGCTCACTCTTATCACTCTTTATTATTACTGTACATAAGAATACAGGAATGGACAATTGAGCAGAAATATTTGCACTGTTTAATATTGCTTTGTTTGATTTTTTGTGGATTTTAAGGACAAGGAAATTATAAATCCGCAAGTGAAGATATAGGCTGCTCGTTGGTGTGTGTATACTTCTATCGATTTAGTGCAGTGGATTCTTTCATGAAAAAGTGAAGATTCAACAGCACTTTTGAAATTATTATTTTGGGGTGGGGTGGGGGGGTGCAAACAAATACTTATAAAATGTTAGGGGGTCATGTCCCCCTCTGGTTGAATGGCGACGAAGCCCATGGCCCAGGGGCTTTCTGATAATAAATAAATAAATAGATCATATATGATAATTTTACATTTACATTTTGGATATTAATTTGTACACCAACTCTATCGTTTAAATCATGCTTCACTTACATATAATAATTGTTACTCAGTTGTTACACTTTATGAACTCAATTATAACAAACTCACAGTCTCAAATAAAATATTAAAACTCTGAGTTTTTTGGGGATTTTGGTCCTCATTTTTCATGACTTATTTCATTCTCATAAACATAAAGACATTTTAGTCTTTTGGTGCATTTAATAGAATATTTGAAAATTTTTCATGACTGAATGCACAATATAGTGGCACCAGCACCAAAAAAAGCTCAATTATTTAGTACATATTTGGTGACAATTAATATATTGCTTGATTTCATGATTAGACCAATGATACATTGGTCAGGCCCATAATAAAGTTGTCTTTCTCTTGATGACTCTTCTAATTTTTAACCAACAAATGAACAAAACAAGGCTAGTTCAGGCAACATGCTTTTTAATAAATACATCAACTTTAAATCCATACAGCAACTGACGTTAAGACAGTAAGTTGCTCTAAACTTGGTATATCAGTATCAGTATTTATCTGTAGAAATTGCTGGATTTGATATGGATAGGAGAGGAGAGTGAATCTGATTCTGTTTTGTAAAAATATAGCCTGAAATACTCTACACACACTCAAACTAATTGATGTCGTGTTGTTAGCTTGGTGTCTCCATATGCTTGTTCAGATTGAACTCTGGAGGATTTGAAGGCTATCATAACACCTTGAACTCTTTGTCATGTTCCTCAAACTGTTCCTAAACAGTGTCTGCAGTGTGGGGCATCATCAACCAACTGAAAGGGGGAACATTGTTACACTAATGGGGTGTAGTTGATCTTCAGTACTCTTTTAGGTAGGTGGTGTGTGTGATAGTTATGTCTACATGAATGCAGGCCTCACAATTTCCCAGCAGAATATTGCCCAGAGCATCAAACTTCTTCCACCAGCTTGCCTTCTTCACATGTTTCATTCTGTTGCCATCTGTTCACCAGGCAATTGACCCACAGGACCCATATGACAATGTCATCAGTTCATACCACCTTATTCCATTACTTCCATTACTTCATTTTTCAACTCTAATATTCATGTGACAATTGTAGGTGCTTTCAGCTGTGGACAGGGGTCTTCAACTATGCATCCTCGAACACAGCCAAAACTATCACACAAAACACACTGTGTGGTGTTTTGTTTTAGCTCCAATAGGCTGTTTAATAGTTTGAGCAACTTGATTGTTATCATTCACATCAAAATTGAAGTTCCTCAATTAAAAAAGTTTTTTTTGCATCTGTGATGACCTTATCATTTTGTTTATGTCCAATAAATGCTTGTGTTCTGTGCAGTGTGAAACCATAGCTCTGAGACATGTGCAGATAACCCAGCTATGACCCTGCCCTTAGGCCCAGCCTGTGCGTGTGGGCTATAGCCAGCACACACGCACCGACAGGAAACACAGCATACTTCTCTCAACTTTGACCCTGTGGGTCAAAATGGCTGATTATACCATTCATGCTGGACATGCTAAGCAGAAGGGCATGCAGGGATGGGCAAGGTCAAGGGTGACATTTGGCCTGTTCCCACCGGCTAATCTGCCCATTATCAGGTTTGATCACCTATTAGATACAACAAGCCAGCATTATACTATTTTGTACCATTTGTGGATTGGTGTGTGGATTAATGTGGTCTTCTCTCACACACTGCACATCTAACCTTCATTAGCTCAATGTGTAGTCCCACAGGCCTTGCCAGGCTAATATTGTAATAAGATTAATTACCCTAACCAGGCTAATTAGATTTAAACTCTGGAGGGGGTAATAAGGTCCTTTTACACATGACCGAGAGGAATTATACATTACAGCCAACATTACAGTGTTTACCCTCTGCGGCTCAAAATGTTTTGTTGTAATTGGATCAGGCACTGAATACTCTTGTATCAGTGTCATTCAGCAAGGGACATTGGGGGAAATGCAAAATTCAAGGTCATACTCAAGAAATGCAATCCATTGCTTTGACTGGTTCAAGGACCCAAGTCAACACATTGGAAGTTACCAGCTCCAATTATTATAAAAGTTGGTCATATGTGCTATTGATTGCATTAATCCCCTGCCAGTCCCCCAGGTTTTGTATCGCCCACAACCATATGCTGCAGAAAGCTTTAGTTCTGACAAAGCATTGCTGAAACAAGAAGGCATCGTTGTTTTTTTACATTCTGTTTTTTAGGTAAGTCTCATATAAACTTCGAAATGTTTAAAATAAATTAAAAGGATGAATTCAGTAAACACACAGTAAATTATTCAATTTACAAGGTGAAAAAATGTGTGTGTTAGTCTATAAACTCTAAATGTTAAATACTTATCAAATGCATGAGAAACATATTTTATACAATATATTATGCAGAGGATGTTTTTATATATATTGCTAAGGCATTCTCTGCAGAAACACATTTGTACATGTTTTTATTCACATTTACTGTTTATTTGCTGAATTTAAAACTGTGTGGAACTGAAACATAAAATATGGCCTATGCAGTTGTTATGGCACATTCGTTAATTTTTTTTCCTAATATGTTAATCTGCATGAATAAATATGAATTAAACTGGGAAATAACATGGTATACCATTTCATCTTTGTAAAGGTTGTGTAGTTCTTTTCAATAAGAAATGTAGTGGCTTATAAGTGAACCATTACATTTTTAAACATTCAGCTTTTAATAAAAGAAAATTTACTGAATTATAAAAGCTGTTGCCAGCAGGTGGTCAGATCATTCCTAAAGTTTATGACAAGAGAAATTCCACTGTTTAGTGTTTGTTGTTGATTTTGGAAGATGGAGGTACAGCTGGTGTGTGGAATGATAACAAATCATTTAGCTCCTATAAACCCTGCTAATCTAATCTTTGTGAAAATAATTATTAGACGGGTTTGCCAAAGATATTTTGCAAGCTACCATTGAGACTTTTGAGTTTTGTACCTGAGCACAGTGTAAAGTAATGAATTAGTAAAGCTACACATGCATACATTAATCAGCTACAACATTAAAACCACCCCTTGTTCTGCTAAAACAGCTCTGACATGCTGGATTCCACAAAACCTCTTAAGGTGCTCTGGTATCTGAACCAGCAGCAGATTCTTAGTTGTGAGGAAGTCCTTTTAGTTGTGAGGTGTGGCCTCCATTGATCAGATTATTTTGTCTAGAAATTCCCACAGAAATTAAGCTGGATTGAAATATGAAAATATTGGAGGTTGTGTCATGTTCTTCAAATCATTCCTGTCCAGGTAGGTCTTTGCCACCTACCGTAACACTGTTGCAGACCAAGTACAGCTCTTTAAGGCAATGTTTCCTCTTTCAGCAGGATGATGGGTCCTGCCACACTGCCATCATTGTTTTTGATCAATCTGAGGAACATGACGAAAAGTTGTTGATGTGGCCTCCAGATTCCCCAGATCTCAGTCCAATTGGGCAAATTTGAGTGTACTGGACAAACTTGTCCAATCCATGGAGGCCCTACCTTACAACTTAGCGGATTTAAAGAATCTGTTGCTGACACCATCAGAGGTTTTATGGAGTCTATACCTTGATGCTTTGGGGGACCTACACAATATAAGGCAAGGGGATTTAATGTTAAATTAGAGCTGATTTGTTTGTATTTCCTTTTGAACTTTTTTATTATTAAATATATGTAATGTCAGTGTTAAAAGTAAATGGATGGCCAAAGTGGGCCATGCATGAACAGCTGCAGCAGAAACTTGAACCCTCTCCTACCTTCATTCATGCTCCACCACACCCGAGCCTCCGAGCCTCTACATGACAAAGTGCAGCTCAGCACCCAAACCCCCAGCACACCCCTCCCTTCACTGACTCTCCTGTTGCATTTGAATGTGAAAAGCCTCTTATGTGTGGCTGGTCAGTGCCAGAGAGGATGAGAGGGGTGGTCACTTCTTAGCATGAGGCTAATGTTAACTGACTGGAAATGTTCTAGAAAAAGCATTCTGGGTAGTTTAGGGTGGTGTGCAGTTTTAGGCAGAATTTTGTAATCCTTCAGGGAAATATTCTAGTGTGTTTCTCACTTGTGACATTTTAAGGGGGCTTGGAATATGATGGAAAATGATGCACCACAAAGTAGAAAAGATCTTTATCTATGTGTTTCATTTTTATTACTCAGGCCCAGTTTTTATGTTTTTTCTTTTTCTTTTTTCATGTAGCTTCTGTCTTCTTTACCCCTAGGCCTGATGTTTAAAATCTAGTGCTGTTTGATGGTGAAATAATTCCATTTCACTGTGATAGCTTATCTGTTTGTGAGGCATTAACCTCTGCCTGTCCGTGCACTTCGCTCGGCTTTGAAAAGAGAGAGAGGCAGAGAGAGAAGGTGGGGGGCTATATTGTTCTGCTCTTGGAGAAAAAAATAGGGCTATCAGTTCCACTCAGATAACCCCCCCAACAACGTCATTGGCCCTCTGGCCACACTGTGACCCCTGGGGCCTGAACTAGGTGGTCATGTGACCGGGACTGAAAGTGACCAGCAGGGCCACGGTAGGAGGAGGAGGATCAGAGGCAGCCGGAGCCAGAGAGGACAGTTCAGGAGAAACAGGGCGAGTGAAAAAAGGAGAGGAGGCAGAGAGACACAGAGCAAGAGACATGAGGCCTAAGCCATTCTCCAGGAGGATACATGTATGAATGAATGGCAGAAAGAGTGGAAGAGACATGAGATGGATTCATGGGAAGGTAAGGAACAAAGGGGGAGGGGATGATGGAAAGAATGACTGAGCTGCTGATTTTACACCACACAAATGCTATATACAGGCTATCTGCTCAATGTGTTTTTGTGTTTGTTTGTTTGTGTGTGTGTGTTTTAGGTGAAAGTAAACAAGTATTCAATTAGAAAACATATCCCCAATGTTTCCTTAAATGGGTTTACCATTTTTTTGTGATACATTCCAAAGAATGGGCATTATTAGCCTCCTAAAGCTAACAGCCCTGAAGGTTATTCATTTTGCTTATCTGTGAATAGCTTAGCTGGTGAACATTAGAGCAAAGTAAGTTCCATACCATCCTTTTTCTGTACCAGTATATGCAATATATTTTGAGAGGAAATGTGTGTGTGTGTGTGTGTGTGTATGTGTGTGTGTGTGTGTGTGAATGTGTGTCTTTGTGTGTGAATAGTAAAAAATCATCAGTCAGCCAGTTTCTTACAATTTTCAGTTAATTTAACTGAAAATGATGTAAATTATCTCAAAGATTAATTTTGTAATACCATAATATGTCAGTTAGCATTGATAATATGGACCACTATTAGGAATATGTGAATTAATGTTAAAAGTAATGTCTTTCTCAGGTGTCCTGTATAAAGTTGTTTGAAGCAGGGCCAACTGGGTACTGAGGTTCTAGTATTACAAGTATTAATACTCAAAGTAATTGTACTACTTTGTGTATGTAATGGTCATAGGTATTACATAAGAGTCTTAATGTAAGGGCCTGACTGTGTAGTATTGCAGGCATGTTTGTTAGCTTTAGTACAGGGTGGGTAAACACCAGGACTGTGGGCTGGATGAGGCCTGTGGGTTTCAGTTTGTTGTGTTTTTAGTTATTACCTTACACATTCCGAGCTGTTATGTTAAACCAAGTCTTAAGGTGGTAGTGTGTGTGTGTGTGTGTGTGGGTGTGTGTGTGTGTGTGTGTGTGTGTGTGTGTGTGTGTGTGTGTGATATTAGAATCCATGTAAATATGGGAAAAAAACTGCAACAGTGAGCACTTAAAGCCTGGTGTTGTGTAATAATGGTGAACTCTGTAAGGGTTTTGTGTTTGTGTGCTGTGTGGTATGCAAGCTGCAGCCCATCTGGAAAAGGTTTTCTGTGCTGAGCAGGCAGCTGTGTTCATGTGATGAGGAGCGGGGGTCAGTGGGACTCATCTGGTTAAACCCCCGACACACACACACTCAAGCCCCTGCCCCCCTCCCACTGTAGCCCAAACTTCACCCCTCATTCCTCCCAGTTTTATCACTTTGACTTTTTAGCTCCTCCTCAGCTGATCATAAAACCAGCTTCGTAACATTTGCTCAGCTCGAAGGGGCTAATTTTACGTATTAGTACTGATGGGTGTTTATAATGGTCAGTACCACTCTACCACTTTCAAATTGCCCTCAGCTGCCAGCAGAATCTACAGCCCCATCGGAATATTAGCTTTCAGAACGATATGTTAGTTTTCTCAACATGTGTTCTTCTCAGCTTCTTCAAAGTCAGATGGAAATGTTTTGAGCTGCAAAGCACTTTTCCCTCATTTGATGCCCCAATTTGTCTCCTCCCTACTCTTTCATTGATTCATTCATTCTCACCTTTCCATACTTGAATGAACAATAATTAGAAGACCCTGCCACCTAAGATCATTATCCTGATAGGTAAAGTCCCCCTGGAATGGAGCACATGTTGCCTTTCCGAGCTTTTTACCACTTAAATATGTTTATTTAAAGTAGGGATCAGGGACAACATCAGCTTAAAATGCTGGATCAGGTTTCAGAACAAAAAAAAGAATTAACCTGATCCAGTACAGTAACAATTCTAGTCTAAAATAGCACACACTCACAGTTGGGACTAAACAATTGTTTTTCTGCTTAGATCCCAATTTGAAAGAGGTTTTGAAATAGGAGTATTATTTAAATTATTCCTCAATTATAAATCTTTTGTTTTAGCTGTCGAACATTGCTAATAAATACATAAAATATTGCAGAACTTGTGAATTGTACACGGCATGGGCAAAATAATTGTTTTTTTGGTTATTTTTATTTTGGTTATAATTACTATTTTGCACTGGCATATGAAAAAAGATTTATCCCAAATTCTTTAACCATAGTCACATTGTTTGATGTTACATTGTCAACTTTGTCTTTCTTTGGGGGATATTAGTTTGAGCAATATAAGGCTACTTTTATAAACTCAGCTTAAATTATGTGAGCTCAATTTCAAGCTTTTTAATACAAAATTTGGCATCAGTATACTCAAGGGAAAGTGGTATCAAACAGACTAATTAAAGCTTCCGTGTAAGAGCTAAGGTAATGAAGCAATCAAGTATAATGAAATGGTCAGATCCTAATAAACTGAAAACTATGATATTAGTGAATGAGCTATTTGTTAATAATGATAAAATAATACTTTTATTTGTAAGGTGATTACAAGTTCTTATCTCATTGTGACTCATGTGTGGTAACATTCATACAAGGACACTTTTTTAGGTATTCCCAAAGGAGAGCTGATGCGAATGCCACCGCATTGTGGCTATGCATGAATATAGCCAAGGGTGGTATGCAAAAACACTGTGTTTCAAAAGGCTACTGTACAAGACTCCGCCCCTGCTGCTAATCCTATTGAGCCTGTGCCTAACCCTGCTACTGTGTTATTGTTAACAACAGGAGGGGGGGTCTCTCGAGCTTCTCTTCCATTCCCCACATTCCTTCCTTTTCTCTCATACTTCAATCTTTCCATGTCACTCTTTTCCTCTTTCCCTTCTATTCTTTATTCCTTCCATCCATTTCTATCTCATTCGTCACTCCTCCAGGCAGGAAGTCACCCCTCAGTGGCATCTGGGGTGGAGGGTGGGGGTTATGTGTAGGCTGTGTGTGGTGTGGTGTGTGTGTGTGTGTGTGTGTGTGTGTATGTGCATACTTATGGGGGATGGGACTAAAAACCCATGTGTAGATCAATAGCAGTGGAAGAGGTCAGGGACTGAAGGTCCTGTAAAATTGGTCTAAATTTAGACCCGGTGAAAACCTGTTTATGATGGACATGGTTGGCCTTTATTTCACAAGCCAATTAGCCAGGTGGACAGTTTACATTTCTGAAACAAACAATGCAGAGTGTCTTGTAGCTTCATGCTTCGCTGCTTTGATATTGACACTTTAACCACACACATATAATACCCTGGTGAAACAAAAGCATTATTTAGACATAATCAGGATTGATTGATTTCCTTGTCGTCGTCCCCACCCCACCCGGGGCTCTTTCTGCAGTTTAGTTAAGGTAACCTTGTAGCTCGAAAGCTTACATTTAACCTTTAGAGCATTTGTTTGCAGAAAACTGATGTGATTTCGTGCCTTACTATGTTTGAGCACAGCTTTATACAGCTGTATAGTTGTGCATCCTTTGCCACATGATGCAGTACCATGTCTTAAGATACCCTAGCTGGTTAGGAATTTAAAGGAGAATTAGATCTTTTTTGTCTTTGCTATTAAACTGCACAATTTTCACACACCGCCTGCTGAGCACCATCATATTGGCTCTTTCTGAAGTCAACCTATGAATCACGTAATGAATGAGACAACTTTTTATGTGGACAATGGAAGATCAGTGCCTCCTGAAACATACAGGAATTCCAAAGCCACAGATGAAAGACTTTGTTGGGAATTAGCTTGGAATCCAGACTCATAACCCATGTTGGATAAGGGGCACAGAAGAAAGGAAGGTTTATCAGGAGAATCTTGTGGGTTGAAGTAAAGGTTATCTCAGTGATTGGAGGGGGATCTTAATAGAACTTAAAGTGATGTCATGATGTTTGTACAAATTGTAAGATTTGATGTATTTTAACCACTTGTGGACATTTTAATTTTAATACCATACCATAAAACCTACAGAGCACCAGAAAATGGAGCTGCTTTATTGGGGCTGACCCAAGTTAACAATCTGATGTAGCAGAGCTTCACAAGCCCATATGTTACATTGTTAAAACATGTTACATTTTTGTCCCTTGTGTGTTCATTAACCATAACAGACAGTTCTTCACAATGCACTGCCACTGGGCTTTTGAACACTGCTTTGTATGCAGAATTTGGGGTCTTTCACTCTTAGTAAAATGGACCCCAGCTTTGTTTTAGGAGAGAGGAAGCAAAATGGGTTTTGGCCTGAAGCTGCAGCCTCAGCACTTTAGAATAAGCCTGCATGAAGCAAGTCTACTGATAAGGCAAAGGTAAACATTTTAAATTGCCTTTATCATTTGTATGGGATGAGGAAACGTTAGTAAAATATGTGTTAGTGGCACACTAGAAAACCAAAAAAAATCCACAAGTAACCAATTTGAATTAATTGAGGATCGTGGTATAAGTGATTTGATTGTGGATCTTGGTCAAACTGCTACTGTACACAGAGCTGGAGAGTGAAAGATAAGGTCTTTCTTATTCCTGTATTTCTTTATTATGGTTTAGTTTGCAGTTGTTTTTTGGGCCCTGTTTTTAATAATTGTCAATTTCGAACTCCTAGATTTTTAACACATTTTTTGAGATTTATTTGAAGAAATTGTATGCACACAGGCTGTCAGATGAAATTAGAGGATATTATGGGATATTTTTTCCCATAATTTGTCTTGGATTTTTCATCCGCATATCAGAACATCATTTTCAGATTTGCCATCTTGAGTTAATAATGAGACTTTCTTTGAAGTTTAATAGCCTTCATTAGATTCGAACTGAATACACTCTGATTAGGGAATAAACTTACACAAGATGCCATTGGTTTGAATGAGAAAAATGGAAACAAGCAGAACGGGGGAGGATGCATGGAGAAGAAAGGAGAAGTGGTGAAATAGTGGAAGACTACAGAAGATGCACCCCACCACCCACTCAAACTGGGTTTGATTCTAATGGAAACAAAGACAAAGCCCTTGGAGAGAATACCCCCCACCCCCCACCCCCAACATGCTTCCCTCAACCATCCTCCACTCCTTACCCACCCTCCAACAAGTCCACCCATTTTATGCTTGCTCTGCTCCTTTGACTTTTGGCATCCATGAATAGGAGGTTAAATTGTTAATGGAAAGTATGTTAAAAAATAAAGCTTCCCTTCATTTTGGCACAATTGGATGATGTGGTCATCTTGACCTACATAATGAGAATATTGTGGATGAAGAACCTCAGAAGGAGTGCTAATGAGACTTTGAGATTGGACAGCTGGACTCTGCTGCAGCAAGACAATCCGATCTTTAATTAGGGTTATAAATTGTGACACAGTATGTATTTTTGGGAACATTGTGGGTTTTGTCAGTACTTCTTGTCAGACAGATTTAAACCAATTACAAGGAGCCTGTAAAGAACAAGCATACAAGATTTACATGGGAAGAAGTGGCTGATTGCATAAGCATTTATATCACATCAGCTTTTGTGGTGGCAAATAAATAATTGTGCATTTTCTTCTGTACTACTTCAGACAAAAACAAATGCCATGATGCATTTTGTTCATGGGGAAACTTTTTTACGGTGATATTTTTTAAAGATTGCTCTCTTGTATAAAAAAGTGCTGGGCTGGTAATTCCTAGTCTTGCTGAAGTTTGGAATTAAACCAGGCTTGACCCCAGGGCAACGATGCAAGAGTTAATAGACCAGGCAGGGGGTCTTGGTACTGTGTTTTTTGTGTGTGTGTAGAGTGGGGGATACACAACCCAAAGCAAAGGGGAAGATGAGGCAGAAAACTTACATTTGCATCTCCTCACCCACACATAACAACAACAAGGTTCCTTTTTTTCCCACAACACAATATGGAATGATAAAAAATAGAAATAACGATAATTTTGTCACTTTTTTACATTAAGCTAATGTTTAATAAGCCTGCAAAATATTCTTAAGTTAATATTTCTAAATGCAAATAAATCGAAGGCATGCTCACTTTTGAAGATATTAGTGCCAAGACATGTAGACATATATTGATAAGTATAGTAGATAAGTAGATAAGTAATTGAAATATTTTCATGTAATGTATATTATTTAGAATCTGACAGAAAATGTTGAAATTGCTGGGCATCTTTGTTTAAATAAAAGTATAGACATGTAATATCATCCCTTTTATAACCATTTAAAATATCCTAAAAAAAATTTCTGTCCACGTAAAATACATTATTTAGAGACTGTCTGAAATGGTTGGTATTTGCGTTGGAGTATGCATGTGTTTACGTGTTTATGTGTATTTGAGTGACAGGGCAGGCTGAGATGGAGGTGGGGCATGTGAGGTGACGCTGTGGGATCAAGTGAGTGAAGGTGTGAGGGAACTCCAGGTTTATAGTGTGGCCATGCACTTGAAAGAGAGGGTGACAAATTTCGCCAATCTAAGCGGGCTGAAGTGTGAATAAAGGAAGCCAATTTTGGGAGCTGTGTTTTCTCATTTAAGGAAGTCAGTCACTTCACATACCGTGGCCATTAATTTACGATTTTGAAAGCATCCTGCATAACACTGTTTCTGCTGTAAGATGCAGGCAAATGGTCTGCAGTAAAGGGAAGTTAATGTTACTGTAAAGCATTTGGGTGCCCTCTTCATCTGAGAACGAAACCACTATAATATTCAACCAGAGCAAAAATTACACTTTGCTTACTTTTTAAAAATCTGTTTAAATAAGGCTCATAATACGCATTGGGCTGTATTGTTAATATCTAAAGACTATACATAGTTTTTATTATAGTTCAAACTAATTTATTTATCTGAACATCTGTTCAGACCTGCTGGTAAACAGCTACAGTGGAGTTTTTGTGCATACCTGATTTACCACATGAATTCGTATTTAGCCTTCCCTCCGCTTGGCCTGACCAGCTTTGTGGCTTCATGCAACATGTGCAGGTCCATCAACAAATACCCATATTAATGTGCAAAGGTTTAAGCACCACCGATTACATTAAAGTGTAAATAAATGCACACTATCTACATACTGTTAAGGATTTAACATATATGGAGAAAATGGAAAGATTATTGAAAAAACTATATAATAAATGTGGCCCATGTAATGTTTTTAATTTATTTTCAATATTATAAAAAAAAGTATTGTGTTCTTTAAACCTTGCCAAATAGCCCCTTTAAATGTGCTTTCTATAGATGGTATTTGCTTAATTTTAGTTAGAAACCTTGATTTGGCTGGGGATCTTCAGCTTCTGCATACAACTCTATTACATGCTCACTTCTTTCAAAGTGCAAATAAAAAGAGTAAGCTATTTTTTTTACAAAGTGACAGGCAATTATGTATTTTTTTCATCTGTGTCTTTAGTAATATTCTTGTTAACTCAGCTCTGAAATGTTATTAGTTCCACTCATTGGGGTCTTATATCATTATTAACTTCTGAAGAAGCTAAATTCTGCCCTTAAAAGAAGTAACTGTCAGATTTTTTGCCATGCCTTCGTCTTCAGGGTTGTGGTGTAAAATTGATGAGTTCAGCCATGATGGCCTGCATATGAGTGAACCCCATTCAGCATTGTAAGGCTAATACCTTCGTGGTGGGCTCTTTGTCTTGGCGGAGACCTGCCGGCTCCTGCAGGGCCAGTACAGTATGCTAAAACCTTCAACACACTCCAGGGAGCTCAAAGCCAATGACATTCAGATGGTAATACTTCCAAAAGACTTTAGAAACCTCCATGTTTGCATTTATCAGGACAAAGAAAGAAACAGAGAAGGGAACTGAGAAGGAGATTAATCCCTGATATGGGGGTTTCACTGATAGACCATGGGAATAAGCCCATGTAGTAGCCTTTGGGAATGTGTGTGACTTGGAGCGACTCATCATAGAACTGAATGCTTTATTAATGGCATGATCAAGTTAACTAGACACCAGTTAGTATTTTTATTCATTTTTTAAATTAAATGTCTTATATTATGGTGAAAACAATGTTATTACAATGTCTTAACTATTTCAGGCTTTTTTGTTTCAAATCTCTTGTGCCCCCTCCCTGCTATGCAGTGAAACATGGTCATTTTACAGCAACCAAGCTAAATGATATAAGGCAGTAGTACTGGGAAAGTGGACAAACTGCACAAACATTTCAAAACAGCCTTCTTGCCTTGAATCAAAGCTTGAACTCTTAACCTCGCCATCAGACTAAACAATGTTTTTTTTGTTTTTTGTTTTTTTTGAGGGGGGTGGTGTAAAACACCACTGAATTTTCTAGCGCACCTCTTCTTGGCTCTTTAGCGGTTGCACTCATGCACTGCTGACCCCATGACCAGCTTGGAAGGCCGCTCTCTCTACAAAGAGCCTGCCAGGCAGCAGAGGTTTTTCAAAACCGGCATTTTGCACTGTAATCATACTGTCTCATAGAAGAGTAAATGGCATGTCAGATGATTTGAATGGCCTGTTCTTGACTCCGCTGTAACGATGGGCCTAAGGAACTCCCTCTCGTGTGGAAAGAGAAAAGGCTCTGGGCCATGACCCTGCTTTTATGACTTGAACTCTCCATTAACGGCCCCCAGCCCCGGCAGTTGACCCCACCGCATTCTCCAACAACTGCAGCTTTTTTTCACCTCACCGCTCTCTCTCTGTCTGTATATCTCTACATCTCTATGTAGAGATCTGCTTGAGTAACTGCATTCAGTTTTCTCTAGTGATGATTCCTCCACATTGTCACCATATTTGGATAAGAGATGGGAGGAGGTGGTGTTGAAACAGTCACAAATTATTTGAAACTAAGATAAAAACATAATAGTTAAAACATGATAGCTAAAAATATAACAAAGGCTCAAGTTTATTTTTAATTGTGTGAAACCTTCAGCTCAAAAAATTGAGTGAACATAAAAGTGAAAAATCGTCTCAGACTGCCTACTCAGACCTATCAGAGATAAATGAAGACATGCAGAGTGTCTTCAGATGAAGTCTACATTCTGCCTGACAGACTGAGAATCCTTCTTTCAAGACTCAACATGCATGTCTGCCCTTTCTTTCGTGTCCATGGGGTCTGCCCCCCAGTGTCCAGCAGGCTGCAGAAAGCTCTGTGAACAGTAACTGGAACAGATCTCATCAGGGTGGGGGGATGTAAGGGTTGTGTGGGTGAGAGAGAGAGAAAGAGAGAGGGAGGGTTTGTGTTTCCATGGCTCTGGGTTTGAACCCTCTTCCTGCCCAGTCAGCCATGACACAGCAGCCGGCCATGAGCCAGCAATTTCCCCTCACACACACGAGTGCATGCATGTCCCCTTGACAGCTGTCCATCTGTTTTAAGGCTTATTTTGTGTGTATGTTTTCATTTAGGTCTTATTTTAGGTAAAAAACAAACCAAAAAGTTTATACTTAAATGTGTTTCTGTGGCTCTCTTCTAGAAAAGAAACCTGGTGTGACATTAATGTATAATGGAAAATATAGTATGTGTATGTAATGTGTGTATATTTCATGTGCTGTTTAATTATCTATCTATACATCCTTCTATACTTCTATCCATCTATCTGAATCTATTTTGTGCAAAGATTAGTACATACAAAAACAGACAGGGCTGTGTGATGTGTGTTTAATCAGTCATAATGGGCATGTTAAAGATCTGTTAAGAATTGGTAGAATTTGACTTGTTTTGTGCACTGTGCTGGCATTATAGAAAAGGCCACAAAACAACAAGGCCTTTAGGTACAATTATGTGCAGTACTATTAGGTCTCCTGTTGAAATAAAATAAAAAAATAGTATCTGTCATTTTGTATTAGATTTGAAAAATATTTGTGTTAGAATAAATACACATACAAAGTTAACTGGCCCCTTATAGTCACACCTGAATATACCACAGACCACAGCTTGAATATGAAATTATTTCTCTATATTAACCCATTTACCAAATGACACAGTGGGCTGCCACAAATGAGAGGCACCTGGTGAGCACTGTGTGGGAATGGTACCTTGCTCAAGGGTACCTTAGTGACACTAGTTTGCATTCGATCCTGCAGCCTTCTGATTGTGGGAGCAATGCCCTAACCACTAGACCACCATCTGGTTGTATATTGATTGCAGTTACAATAAATTATGGATTTATATGTGGCAGTTTCACAGCTCTTCTTTTTTTTAGCCCAGTATATATGTACCCAATGCATGACACATCACTATCAAATTACATATACTTTTTAGTGTTTTAGTGTATTCATATATTTGTTATTTTAATGTCACACATTCTTCCCAAATAAGTTATGTGCACTTGTAGATATTCATCCCTCTTTCTACATGTTTTAAAAACTGCCATTTAACCACAATGCTATCTGATACTGGCACTGACTGACCTTCAGTATCAGATCTGCACTGAAAACTACTTGTGCACTCTGAATAAATGATAAAACAATTTTCTATCTACTTTCTACTTTCTCTCTCTCTCTCTCTGTTTCTCTCTCTCTCTCTCTCTCT
>JBBKCR010000016.1:883511-897624 GCA_037577295.1 Ladigesia roloffi
TGTTTCCGGTCGATGGTTTCTCTCAAGCACAGCCATAAACACACAATATAACCATTTCTAAATCTGTATCAAAAATGTTACTATTATGTGTACCCAAGACTCTGTAACCCTCTGGGCGTCCTCTGGCCATTTTTTGCTACTTCACTCTTTGTTTTGTTTACCATTTTAGCTGTGTTAATGCAAATGGAATGAAATTTCCCAAGGGTCTGGAGTTATTTTAGATCTTTACATTTTTAACTTCAAAAAACAATAATAAACTCCATACATCAAATAGTCACACTCAGCGCTCTCATGGCCATTTTTGGCCAATTGGAATGCATTAAAACCACACTTTTTCATTCCTTGTTATTTAAATTATACAATTTTGATTACAATGATTTCATTCTAAACTCAACACTTGAAAAATTTAGTTTTTAGTGTTTTTTTTTTTTTTTACCAGATTATGTAATTTTTCCATTTTAGGCCAAGTGAGCAATTTTATATAATATTCTTAGTATCCAATAGGGGACTATGATGGCTTACTGCACTCCAATGGAGCAAATGAACGACACAATTTTGACATAGGTGTGACCTCAAGGATGACAGTTAATGGTTTGTGTGAAAAAATTGTGCCCATGTGAAATTGCAGCACATATATGTAAGATTTGCAAGATAGAGTGAAATAAATTGATCATACCTCTAAGATATAATGATTTGCTTTGGTCAGTCTATTGATCTTTGAGTTTCCCAGGCAACAAAACCTGGTACTGTTAATAAATCTGTCCTGGAGTTTATGCAGATGCTGTCAGTGCCAAAAATTCTTAATTTGAATTAATTTTTGCATTTCATGACAAGGACTGATGCTAATTTAAGAAATCAAGTTGGTGAAATTTGAAAAAATATTGTAATATATATTAATCTTATAACATTTTGGGAGTGTAAACAGGAGGTGGCCATTTTTGGCCACAAGGACGCTGAGTGTTAGTTTTTTTCGGTCACTACATAAAAAAATAACAATGTATAAAAATCACTGATACTGCAAATTATTGATATATATTTAGCTGAAATAATGCTTAAAAAATAATCAGGTTGTATTACTTAGTTAAAAAAAACAGTTTGTAATGCTTTTCTCCCTTCATGAACCATTAGGATTAGGTGATCTAACTGGCACGTAAAGGGTTAAAATTCTTAATTTAAATGAATTTTTGCTTTTCATGACAAGGACTGATGCTAATTTACAAAATCAAGTTGATAAAAGCTGAAAAATATTTTAATATATATTAATTTTGGGAGTGTAATTAATTATTGCTTTCCCTGCAAAAAATAAACAATGCATAATAATCAGTGTTGTTGTTAATCAGTTACATATCTCAGATTACTATTAGTAACACAAGAAAATCCAGCAGCACTGAGAATATAGAAAATGTTTCTAACAAGTGCATACTGCAAACAAACTGGTATTTGAAGGATTACATTAATTTTATACTTATGACAAGTACTGATGTTAATTAAACACTTTATGCAGTAAAAATAGCAAAAACACATACATATAATAAAAATCACAGACTTAATCTGTTGGTGGCTATTTTTGGCCTCAAGGACGCTGAAAGGGTAGCAAAAAGGGGGACAGCCAGAGGGTTAATCTACCCCTTTCCAATTCCGTTCTCTCTCTCTGTCTCTCTCTCATTCCATCTCTCTTTGTCTTTCTCTCCTATTCCAAGTTCAAAGTAGTTTTATTGACTGCATTATATCAGAAACTGTGTTTCCAAATTAGTAAAAAATGTTTAAAAAAACAGAACATTAGGTGAAATTATACAGATATTGATCATGATTATTAGTCAACAAAGCTAAAGGCTGACAAACATGAATCTCTCACGCTCTCTCTGCGTTTTAAGGACAGTCAGTTATTGAACATTTTTTTGTTCCTATCTGTTGCCTGCATGTCCATGTGACCTTCTGCAGCAAATAACCAGAGAAATGCAGAGTGAGAAAGCAATTTGAACAGATTTATATCCTGAAGTATAGCAAACAGACATTTTGTCAGGATTATTGTTAGGATTGTGATTGGAATAGGATTGTAGTGTCTGCAAAACCAAACTCACTAAGCAGCAACTCCAACAGAAACTTCCCTCATTACATGTTTTTAGAAAATGTATTTCCCTCAATTCCATGGTGTGTTTACTTGTTATTCACGACACAATGCCATTGATTCATTTTATTTTACCCACTCCAGGGTGTTTGCTAAAGGTTAATCGAGAATTTATCTTGATGATGAATCTAAAAAATGAATCGTGTCTAATATGCCATAAGCATAACCTGCCCAGGTGAAAAGTTCAGTTTTGTTTTTAATGTTAAAATGTGTGGCAAACTCTTCTTTCTGGCTGTGGCAGCATGAAGCAGCATTCAAAGCAATAGCAGAGCTTAACAATTTTTTAAGACACTGTATGTGATCCTATGGTGGCTGCTGCTTAAATTCATTACCTTTACTGCTGCTGGTCAGCTGCAATAACAGTAGCAGAATCAGACTTAGTGAGACTGGAACATTTAGTCCCAGAATAGAGCCCAAGACAATATTCCACTTCATACCCTCCTGTGAATGCATGCAGCGTATGCTTAAGCATAAACCTCTGTAACCGCATTTGAATTTGATCAATATAAAGAACTACTTAAATAATGAGAATATTTGGCAAAATAAATGTGGTCTGACAATGACGTGCTGGCCGGAGCATACAGACACCTGACCTCTTCTTCCGACAAATTCTGAGGCAATTACAATTTTATTAGCCGCTGTACACAAAGCATTTGTGTGTGCATGTGTGTGTGTGTGTGGGGGGGGCGGTGTGAATGCGAAAGCATTTTCCATTTCTGCTCTCACATTCAACCTCTCCCGCTCCATCTGGAAATGGAAACAGGTTTATTGGGTAATTTGTGTCCTTCAAACCTATTTAAGAGTAATTCAGCTTTTTAATTAGAGGGTGAATGGCTTTTCTGATGAGAGCCAGCAAGCACTCTGAAAACGACCATTCAGCCTATTGTCACACATGGCAAGCACACACACGCACACTCTCTCACACACATGCTTGTGTGGCTTGTCATGATCATGGCATTATTTGCTAAAAAATAATTGCTATAAAACTGTCATTTATGTCTTTATTTATTGTAAACAAGTATTTAAGTACAAGCCAAACAAACTTAGCTATCTTGCTTCCTAATATGTAGCAATGTAACATTGCTCACCATGACCTTCTTTATGTTTAAAAAAAAATAAAAAAATATCAGCTAAACCAAATATCCACGCCCTCTGTAGGTTTTGAACACTAATAAAAAACTTTACTCATTACTGTGATCTACATGTGTTGTTACATAAATAAACATATATAACTCACTGTAATCCTGTAAAGCTGTTACTAAAAACATCAAACATCACTCACCATCACAGTCTAACGATATCAACCTAAAACCAACATTACACAGTGCTGCTCTGTTAAGTTGTCATTAATAAACTTCAAGTAAATAAACATTACTTACCACAAACCTCTAAACACATAATTATTAAAAAATTAAATAAACAACTGCTGCCCACTAATTCAAGCAAACAAATATTACTCAGCACCACCCTCTAAAGGTTATTACCAAACATCAGATAAACAGATATTACTCACTACTACCTTTTAAAGGTGTAAATTAACATTGAACACTTTTCACCATTGCTCCCTAAAGCTATTAAAGCACAAAGTCAAATGGTGTAAAGAACTGCAATCAGACAGATGTGTAAAATTATTAATAAAAACAAGGCAATGGTATAAGCCAAACAAGGCAATGGTTTAAGCATGTTGCTGTTATTGTCATGTTCTGTTTGCATTCCCCTCTGTAGATGTCAAGCTGCTGGAGAACCAGGCGTTTGTGGAGAGTGTTCAGGAGCAGGTGAATGGAGCTCTACTGGAATACACACTCAGCTCATACCCTCAGCACCTGGACCGCTTCAGCCAGCTGCTACTGCGTCTGCCTGAGCTGGGCATGATCAGCAGCCAGGCCGAGGACTACCTGAGCTCCAAACATCTGAGCGGAGATGTGCCCTGCAACAGCTTACTCATAGAGATGCTCCATGCCAAGAGAGCCACTGCCATGTAAAGCAGGCATGTTTGTTAAGAAGGGCACATGGAGCTGCCCATTCTGCAGAAGCTGAGGACACTGAACATTATGGAGTATTTAAAAGTGCTATTAACACTGTTATTTGTGCACCATACGTGGCAAGATGTTGTTTCCAATTCCAGCAACAAAGATGACAATCACTATATTATAGGCACTGTGAGTTCATTTATTAGATATTGTATGACTTGCATTAATATGACACACAACATTAGGTTTTTGTGTTTCACATTTTGGCTTTATTTCAGGTTTAGCCAATCTGGTCAAAAGCCCAGTTTTCCTTGTTTTTTTAGAGGTAAATCTGTACTATGTGAACACTTCAAATGTACCTCTCCAGCCCCAGTGCATATGGTCGATATGTGAAAACTAGATGAAAACAAGCTTGTGAGAAATCAGTTATGGCTGTGATTTCATAATCACATGTTTATCCGCCCATTCATCCTGCAGCAGGTTCAGCCTGAAGCTGTATGTAGTGTTTCTCCTGTAGTCTGGAGTTTTAAAAATGTGAGGAAAATGATGAAACCTTGTGCCGTTCCTGGCTGTCAACAAGCAGATAAATCACATGCAGCCTTATGAGGGATTCACACATCCAGAACGAGTGCCATTTTTGTTCATTTTAATGTATCCATTTCTCTAAGGATAGTTTTATAGGCATATTTTTAATCATTTTAAAACAAAGCAGAAAAATGAGATCAGAGGTAATTTTCATGTTAGTTTTAAGGGCACAAATACAAAACTGCCTGAATGTAGGGAAAGAGGAAAGGCTGCAAATTAAATTAGAACTACTATTGTTGAATAGTAACATGCATAGTAACACAAAGGTTTTAATAATTTTAGAAAAAATGCCCATTTAAACGCAAGAGCGAGTTTTGTTTAGTCTGTCTTTTTGGATATTTTCATCTGTCCTTCTGTTTCAGGCACTCTTACTGCTTTGTGAGGCAGCTTTTCTTCATGTAAAAATGATTCTGCTGTGAGCTTTACTAATGTTTTACAGCCCAATCGACTGCAAAACAGCCATTGAAAACATGACTGTACTTTTTTTTATTCTGCATTGAAAGTGACTTGGGGGCTCGTGGTTCAATTCACTCACAATATTTTCATCAAAGTAGGACTGATAACAATATTCTCACAGTATTATGAATGAAATTTGAAAGAAGGGAGTGGCATGATGTATGACAAGAATGGGCTAGACTCGTTTAAATCTACAGATAATGCAGTCACATTAAATTTCATAATTAACAGAATGCTTCTACTCCATGTTGTCACATTTCACAAATGTTTCATCCTTAATAACCATACTGATACCAAAACATTGAATATTGGCCATTAAAGATATTGATTCTTTAAAAACTTTGTTTAAAAAATGTATATATTTATATATTTATTTACCAAGTTCAAACTACAAATGCTCTCTTAATCTATCTTTACTTTTACCACATGTTTAATAATGTTATAGTGGAATTTATCATTTTAGATTTATTATGCTCACCAGATATCAGAGGCATTCTTTTGGATAACTACAAAGTCTTTAATGCTAGTTTCATGCCAATAACAAAATTAGAATTAATAGATTTGTCAGACCTGTGACTTTTTTTGATTTGTTTCCAGTGTTCCAAGAAATATTTTCCTGTAAATATTGTCACAATATGGATACAAAGAATCATTCACTGGAATAACAGAATAATACTACATCTATAAATATGATTATCTAGAATACAATGCCTCTGTAGATTTATGAATTAACTGTAAATTACTGGAAGTTTCTGTTAAACGTGACCCAGGAATATTATACAAAATTGTTTTTAAAAGCATAAAAGCATATCAATGTTGGAAGAACTGAACATATTTAACAATTTTAAACATGTAGTTGGGGTAAGAAAATACAAAATTTAATTAAATAAATTTAGCAGAATTTAAAAATGAGATCAAATGCTATAAATTTTGACTCCAGTCTGTTCAACAGGCTGTTCGATCACTTTCCCTATATGCTTATAGGGATATAACAGCTTTTTACTGTAAGACTCTTTGACCTCATGACTTTGTGAAATTTGGCCTGTTTCTCCCAGAACACCATTCAGCTCACTGTAAATTTCCACCACCGCTATTACAGTCCATTCAATCACATTTGCCTTTGATCTGACTTTGACAGAGACCACCAACATCCTTTTTGGTGTTGATTTTTTTTTTTACCTACCACCCACAAATTCTTTCTTTTTTTTTTTTACCATGTTATGCATTTTTGGCCAAAGTTACTAGCACAAAACTGTATGTGATTTGCTTCTCCATTCAGGATGATAACCATCGTTTTCTGCCTTTTTGATGCCACAAAGTGGACAGACACCTGACTGATGAAAAGCATGATAATTTTTTGGCCCCTTTTTAATTTTCCTCCCGATTTTCTAAATCCTGCTTGGGACCTATGTTCATCCTAGTGCGTTTTCCTTCACATAAGTGTATTTCTGTCTTAATATTGTACCAAAAGCTGATATTTTATTTAAAATAAAAATGCTTGTGCTTTTTCTATGGAGGGTCGTAACCGTGACTGTACTTTTTAATCCCATCGATTCAAAGTCACCATTGTTTTGAGCAATCAGTTGTTCACAAATTACATGTTTCCCTGGATACAGACATAGTATTTATTTACATAATTTCCGATAACAGATGTGAGATATTATCTTATAATACCAAGATACTTCATTTATGTATAAAAAAATAAACAAAAGAAAAAATTGTGCTTGTCCACATTATCTGACTGCAAAGTGCTTTATTTCTTATTGAAATGTGAATAAATAAAGACATCAAATAATTTATGGAGTTTATGGATTTATTTTGGGTGCTGTGTGAAAGAGAAAACGGTGTGAATGTGTATGTGTGTGAGACAGTGTTTGCATCTAAAAAAGCAATCATATTTTGAATGGCCATGTTTGTTTGAGTGCTGAAGAGAAAGGAGTGTCCGCCAGGCTGCTTCTAAGAGACTCTCCAACATATTTCTATAGAAAGGCTATGTGAAGGTCACAAAACATTCACACATGTTGCCATTCCTTTCGTGAGCACACAAAGGCAGAGTGTGTTTCCAGGGCCCGTCTCGAAGAATAGACATTAGCCCTCTTAAAATGCAGTTTAGATTCTTCCATTCAAGGCATCTGCTGCACCATAATTGTTTTATTGCTGTCATTAGGGACACGTGTGGGATCAGTGGCTGCACATTATACCCCCCTGAAATGGAAAATGTTATTATTGTTATTTGTCCAATAACAGAGGGTATATTTTCCCTCAGTGATACAAAACAAATCAAACATTTTAATTTATCATTAGTTAATTTTAATTAAAAATGTCAACAGTTGCCCAGCATAAATATATTAGGGGAGTCTAATTAACATTTTAATTTGAATCAATTAAAAAATAACAGCTTAATCACACCATGTGATTTTTACAGGGTCCATTGTCCCGTTGAAAGGTGCTATCCATCGACATGTGAATTCATTTACCAGTACTTCAGTACATTCAGTGCCATGCTAATAAATCGACAAGGCAGCATAATTCGTCATAAATCTCTCTCTCTCTCTCTTTCTCTCTCTCTCTCTCTCTCTCTCTCTCTATATATATATATATATATATATATATATATACTTCGCAAGACTCTTAGACATCTATGAAAATTTCAAGATTTCTTTTTTTTCTAGAAAGTAGTCAATATTTTGTGGCCTGGTATTTTCCTCATTCTAAATAGATGTGTTGGAACAAAAAACTGTTTTCCAACCACTCATCATTCAGCAGCACCAGTATATTAATCACCAGACTGACCATCTGAAATCATCTCCACATCTTTCTTCGCAGGCCTTACATTATATTGTTTCGTTATCTTAATAATGGTCACAAAGTTGGTTATCAGCATCAGCCCAGTAATGCCCAATTGCTACAACCCTAATTGTTCTTCCAACAATATAAATACAAACAATGGCAGTCCTGCAGTTTTACATTTTTATTTACATTGTTTACCATTGACAAAAAATGCTTGCAGCATTTACATCCATCAGACTTGCAGTAAAAATACAGCTGTTTGCAAACATATAAATACAGCTGTTTGCAAACATTTGGGGACCCGGGTCAAGAGGTTTGCTTTGTTGATTTTCTGCACACTGTAATCCACAGTTACTGTATATTTGCTGCACTGAACATAATCTAAAATGAAAACAATAAGCAATAAACATCCTTACATTGTATTTTGGATTATGATATGTTTTCCCACATAATGTTAAACTCAGAAAATAAATAGAAAGTATGCACTAGAATTAGAATTTGCACGTCATTACACTACAAATTCAACAAAACATGCCATTTGATTGAAGGCCGTATTGCTGTGGACCACGTCGACATTATTTTCTCAACAAAAATCCTCATTTTTTTCAGGGGAAAATCATGTAAATATAAGGCTACATGTAACTAAACCTTGCTAAACAGGGTCTATTCTTGTTCTAATTTCTATAGCTTGACAATAATGGAATGTGTTGTTAAGTTCTCTGTCCAACCCACAAGTGAAGTATTGATAGGTATGTTCTGAATCATTAGTACTCAGCAGTAAGTTCTACAGTGTCTACATTACTAATCAGTAATCCTTTACTGACAGCAAAAGGCTGTCTGGTCAAAACCAAGTGTGTGTTCACGATTAAAGCTGACCACTGGGCTACTGTTCAAAACAATTGGAAAAATCTGGAAAAAACAATGCTATTATATATTATAATAATGCACATGAAATAGATTAAAACATTAAAAATGATACAGTTTTTCAGGTTAGTCTATATTTCACTGTATTTATCAGTGTATATTTTATAAAGCCTCCTTCAAAGGAGGAAAAATTGTAAATATTCATTTTGATGTTCTTCAGCCTTTTTGGTCATTTTTATAAACTTCTGCAGCTCAGTCCATCATTCTGATCTTATTTTTCACAGATTTCCACAATGATTTGAAAAACGTAAAGCTTTGTATTATAACCAAATCAAGGTGTATCTAAATAGGAAACATTATCTTTGATATTCTACAGCTTTCATGTTAATTTTAGGATCTTCTACGGCTCAGTCCCTCATTTTGGACTTTTTTCACAGATTTCTGAATATGGTTTGATAAATGTGAAGAATTAGCATTAAGATGCAATCAGACTGGTCTGATTTCAAAACATGATTCCAAACCATTAAATGGTAGCTGTATGTTCAGCAGAGAAAAGCAGACATCAGTGAAAATAGCAGAGATATTCCTGGCCCAGTTTCCTGCCCGTTGCCTTACAGTGAAGTTTCTCATGTTATCACACAGATGCTCGGTCTCACTCCCAGAGCAGCAGCTCCGTCTCGCTTAAAGCCTGGGAATGCAAAGGTGTGGGGGAGGCAGACACTTCTCCAGCTGCAGAGGTGTGTGTGTGTGTGTGTGTGTGTGTGTGTGTGTGTGTGTGTGTGTGTGTGTGTTTGTGTGCAGTTATGCCTTCATCCCAACGCAGATCATGGACATGTATTCCACCACACTTTTCTCTTCAGCAGGCTACAGAGAGAGAAGCAAATTCATTTAAAGTCACGGAAAGTTTTGAGTGTGGGTATTTAATTATGACACCAATCTGTAGTTACATTCACTCTGATGCTACATAATGTGGAAGAATCTTCAAACCATATTTATCAGTGAATAGTTGATACACAGAATGATGACACATAATTTATCTTTATTCCATGTCACTTGAATGTGCCAGTTTATCCGCAAAAACTGCATTTTTTTAAGTTGTTTTTATGATGTCACAAAAAGTACTGCATATTTTCACCTATTAGTCAAGAGCAGTTTCATTTTGTTAATTCAAAATGAAGTTAAATGAAGGCTTTCAATCCTGAATGCTTTTTGAATGATGCACAATTTAGAGCAGCCAGTGAGAACAAAGGTCATTGACATATATCAGTTTTAAAGGCACAGTAAAAAAGGTAGACTGATTCATTTTAAAGGATAAAGAGAAAAGAAATTGTATTTCATGAATAAAATCACAAAAAAACATGGTATATTGGTAGATTTGTGTCTTTAAATTAAAATTAACCAAATAAGTGTGATCAGTGTCCAACTAAATAAAATAAAATAAAATCCTATGTAGTTCTGGATGAATTATTTTTGACACTAATTGAAATGAAAGCTTTATATTATGTGAAAATTCCTGACACTTCAAAGAAAGTACTTTGGGCTTCATAGAAAATCTCATTTACAGTTATTTAAAGAACTGTCCACTGAAATGTTCTTCAGGGAGCCAGCAGTAGTTCTTCTATGGCTTTATTCCAAAGAGATCTCTACATACACAGACATTTTCTTTTCAGGAGAACAAAGACTTCTGTGTTAGTATGAGTGATGACAGCGCCATCTAGAGCTGATAATGATCTCTGACACATAACATCTATCATAGCACTCAAAACAGCTGAAAAGAACTGAACAGGCTGCACAGAACTTACCTGAAGGTTTGAAGGCCATCAGCTGAACCACCTGAGAAGAGGAAAGACAGGAAGAAGAAACAGAAAAGAAGAAAGGAAAATAGTAAGAGAAAGAAATACGAGATGAAGGAGGAGGAGAAGATAAGAAAAAGAATATGAATATGAGAGGAAGCTATGGGTTTATGTCTAAAATCAGAATAAAAAGCAGACACTTACCTGATTTCCTGCAGCCGATTTGAAAGGAAAGCTTACAAAGCTGTCATTCCCGAAACTTTCTAAGGAGATAAAAGGTGAGGCAAAGAAAGAAGAGTATTTCAGAGGAATATTGTATTATGTTTCTCACTGCTTTTCCTCCTAAACTCTTAGGGATACAACACATCAGAAAATAACGATTATTTTGTCAAATGCATGAATCCATTCATATACAAACATCAGCAACATTTTTTAATCTTGTCTTCTAGTCAGGGTCACTTCCAGTGACAGATTCTAATTAACTTGTTCATCTCAAGTTATTAATTTGCAGCTTGTTTTACTTCCATTTCTTAAAGGACAGAAAATATAAAAAAACCCTTTTGTGACCAGTCTTAAAATTCTAGTGTTCAAAATCATATGATTGCAGATTTGTGTGTAAAACAATTGTCAGATTATTCTTCATTTGGGAATATATCATTGGATTATATTTTTGGATCAACTTCATAACAATATAATAAATATTAAATTACAAACCAGTTAAATCCAGTTAAAAAGGCCTTATTATATTCTATTTAAATACTGGTCATGGTCTTGCCCATGATATGCTGAGAATATATGACCAGTATTTATACACTACTCACAAAAATGTGTGATATATTTCCTATTTGCTCTGAATTTTAATGAAATAAGTCAATGTTTCATTTGATATTACTAATAATGTTATTGGACAATAACAGGGACAGCCCCAAATAACAAAAATTGACAATGTCAGTTGTGGGTGTTTCCACCATTTGCTGCAATGACTTCTTGACAGCATTTTTTCATGCTCCTCACTAGCCCCAATGCGTTCCACTCTTCCACAAGTGCTACACACAGTCCTGCCAGGTCACTTGGAGGTGGAGTACAATCATTCAAATCACTCCAACTTCTTGAAGTCCAGCTGTGGTGACAATTCTGCCACAATGTTGTCGAGCATTATCATCCATTAACAGAAAGTTAGGGGTGTGCTGGTGGAATTGAGGGACGATGATGGGTTCTATGTCTGAAGTGAAACAAACACCGTATGTACATCCACTAAGTCTCTTACAATATCCCTAAATTATTGCCATCAATTTCACCATTCTGTGGATGTAAATCCTTTTATTGTCAGTAAATCTTTCCAAGTTCATCATTCAAACAGCCATGAACACACGACATCAATTAATGGACGAGCAGCGCCACCTGGACATGACGCGCTTTCGGGTCGGTGACAGGCAATCAGATGTTGCTCGTGAACTAGGTGTGTTTTCGAAGTGTCATCAGCAGACTTGCATCAATACACAGAACTTCTGGCAGAGTTCATGACAGACCCAGGAGTGTAGCCCCACCTGTGACAGGTCACAACAATGACCAGTACTTCAGGATCTATTCACTCAGACATCGTTATGCAACTGCCACACAGCTGCAGGCCCGTTTACGAGATGCAAGGTACACGAGGGTTACCAGACAAACCATTCGCAACCAACTCCACCGCTTTCGCTTGAATGCCAGACAACCGTTACAGGTAATTCCACTGACACCAAGACATCACCGTAAATGATTGCAGTGGGCACAAGACCATGTGACCTAGACAATGCAGCAGTGGTCTACCGTCCTGATTACTGATGAGTGTCCAGTCGTCAGTGATATGCTGAGGTCAATATGGTCCCCAGGGTTTGCTTTGTTGGAGGAGATGTAACTCTCTGGGAAGGCAACACCAGTCAGCGCAAAACATATTCGGTTATTGTACATGGCTCAGTCACTGCACGTTCTTACCTCGACATCATAGAACATTTTGCTCTCTAACTGTTGAGAGGAGGGGTGAACAAGGGGTGTGTAGAGCAGGGTGCAGTGTATTCAGTTCAGTGCAAGAGGGGCAGCAGGGTTCATTGTGTGAGAGGGCAGTGTGATGTTCAGGAGTGGGACTGCTTAGGGGAGAAACTATTGCTGATTTTTGATGTGGCCCCATAAGATTTTCCAGATCTGCTAGCGTCTCTATCTGCAGGGACAGCAGTTAGCCCAGTTGGCTGAATTGCTGCATCGGGGCTGTAGTTGTTCATCCAGGTTTCCATAAAGATGAAAACACAACAGTCCCTCATTTTGCAATGTGCTGCTCTCCGAAGTCATATGTGGACATTTGGCAGTAGGACAGTTGGAACAGCCAGCATGGTTGGGTTAACTAGAATGCCTCCCCACTGGTCGCATTTCCAGGGTCACTCCCACAGCTCCTAGCGTGGATCGATGAAGCAGGCGAATCTGGGGTGGGCTCCTGGAACAGGCCCAAGTTCACAGAGCTATATTTTCAGAGCAACTGCAGTCAAGTTCTGTTATTTTTACTCTTTCATTAACTTCCAGGCATGCACAGCAGTTTTATGTAAGTCTTTGTACATCTCACACATGTTACACTGACCGAAAAGACTACAGACAAAGAAGGAACTGCAAAATACACCTATATTGGATCCAGAGTAGCTGCTGTGCTGATGTGTGCACTGATGTCTCAGTTGGTTGTAGTGGGGCTCAGACATATTATATGGAAAAACGTAATGGGATGCCTCACCATTACACCAAGAGGGACTTTAAATGAAACTGAATTCTGATACACAGGTTTTCATTTGGAGTTTTTCACTCTTTGCAGTTAGGATAAAGCTTCAAGGTAGTATTTTTGACAGGGTAGCATTAATTCAAAGGCTTATAAAATGTACTTTTTAAATACAATATGTCTCATCATTGTCATTTTTATAAACCGACTCTTTAAACTGTATAAACTTCTGGGGAGCAGTGTAGTGTAGTGTCAGTGTAGTTCATCAGAACACCCATGCACATGTGTACATTGTCAAACTGCATCTAAGAGATTAAATTGGCTGTATCATTGTTCTTGAAGAAGCATTTTTCCCTCATATTAGGTCATCGTTGGATTGCTGTGACCATTAATGCAGAAGAAAAGTGCAAAAACTCTTGAAAGTCTGTAACTTTGATCATTCACTCACTCATGCTAAAATTCATTTAAACATTTCAATACTTTTACAGTAAAAATGTGTGAGATTAATTCAGATTAATTTATCAGTGTCACGTCTGCGTCACCTCCGCTACGCTTCCACATGTTGATTTGTTTATGTTAGGTGTGGCACCTGGCAACTGAGCTGAGCTTTGTGTTCTCATTAAAACCCTTCTGTTTACATTATACCTGCATGTGCATCCTCCTTTCCCATGACTATCAGAGAGCTTTCAATTAATCACATATTTTTTTCTAATCACATGACACACACACACACACACACACACACACACACACACACACACACACACACACACACACACACACACACACA
>JBBKCR010000016.1:897724-910262 GCA_037577295.1 Ladigesia roloffi
ATGTTATAATGGCCCACGCATTTTAAACTATTGTCACACACACACACAGCATTTTCATAAGCAGCCTTTCCTTTACCCATGCAAAAAAGGTGATCCTGAAGTATTCTGAATAGGTTTTGTAGACTATATTTGTTCAGGAATAAAACAAATATTCAAGCCCACACACTGAAGGTGACTTTTTTTTTTTTTTACAAATGTGGGTTTTATGGCAACACACACACACCCATTTTCATTTTATTTGCCCGTTTTAGTGATGTGATGTTATTAATTTATTTTATTTACATTTTTTGTGTGTATGTCTAAGTTCTAATATGGCTGGTTAGGAAAATATGTGTATCTGGAATGGAAGTACAATATTCTTGTGTCTATAGGGTAACAGTAATATAATCAGACAATCTTGTTTGAATTGTGAAATAGACTTGATTGTAAATTTAGATTTTGTCTATTCTACTAGGTACGTACACTAGTTTGACTGTTTTAAATAGAATTGCATGAATAAAAAAGACTAAAATTCAACTTTCATTGGCTAAAACCTGTATGGACATGACTAAGACTAATAAAAACTAAGCTTGACACAAAGACTAGACTAAAACTAAAATTAAGACAGGCCGCCAAAAACAACATTAATATCTCAGGTCCAATGGTGCTCATGCAGGGATTCACCCTGGGTGCAGGGTACACACCCACAAAATTCGATCACACACTCATACACTTAGACCTTAGGTCCATTTAGAACCCCCAATTTCATCTGACACATGTGTTTGGACTGTCGGGTGAGAAACAAGATACACAAAATGTACTTGAAACTGAAGAATATAAATATAAACATTTTACAGTAGTCATTTTATGTACAGTATATTAGTGTGTTTCTTGTGAAAATCCAGTATTTCCATTAGAAAGCTGTTTTGACTCAATAAGTACCTCATTAACTTAAATCAGGCGCTGCTGATGGAATTTCAGAATGCAAATAGTGATTGGAGGTGTCGAGGAGAAATCTGGAAAGGAGCCTTTGTCCTTTCTTTTTACAAACAAAGCAAATCTTGGTGCTATCTTATTTGTTGGCAGTTTTTGTAATGTAAACTCTACCAGCAGAAAGACATTTTAACACATGCTGAAAAATGCATAGTTAAGATTTACACAGATTTGTATACCATCATCATTACCATTGCACAGGCCAAAAGAACCATCAGCAGCACAGGAGACATCTTCCCATCTGGATGAAGCTGAGAAGAGCAACGAGTAAAAAACAAGCAGTAATTTACCCTCAAGGCCCAGCTAAAAAAACACTTTGAGAATAGCTATATCACATTAGTACACAATTTTATGATAAAATTTTAAATGGAGATTAAATAGGACTATGTTGTAAGCAGTTCTAGCTGTTAAAAATGTTTTTACTTTTGTATGAAAAGAGTAGTTTAACAGTAGTCGTCACATCAATTTATATGTGAAACCATTTTTTTTAATATAAACTGTGAGTTTTATCTTGTAATATGTTAAAAGTCACGAAGAAAATGTTTTCATACATTAAAAAAACACTCCCATTTACTTTTTGAAAGGCAAAAGGTCCACAAACACTTGATAATAATTTAAGATATTTACATGACAGTATCTGTTTTATTTTGTTTTACTTTGTTTTGTATAGTTGTGTAAAGATGTTTTGTCATCCCATCTCCTAAGGTTTGTTTTTTTGTTGTTTAAGTAATTACATAAGAAATACATACATACATACATAAGAAATGTGTACAATTTACATTAGAAATTTGCCAGAAAATTCACATACTTAGGATATGGGCATGAATTTCAACTCAGAAAAAACATGTTGTTTGACCATAGTTCATATGAATGCAAGTCCAATAAACAACTAAGGTGTAAGTATTTATGTGTTCAGATGTAAAAATGTGTGTTTACCAGGTTTTTAAATGTCTGTCCTTTCTCCATCTTCTCTCCTCAGTCTGCTCCGTGCTATAGATCCATATCCATCCAAGACCATATATGTGGCTTGTGGTCTGCCCTTCTGCCGTTTTCCACGTCCAGCACCGTTTGTGTGTGTGTGAAGAAAAGGTGAGTGCAGACTGCTCTCAGTGTCCAGCCTCTAGAGACGGCCCTGGATGCTTTTGTCATGCTAATGTGCTCATTTACTAAAGCGGCCTTGCGCAAGCAGTGTAAAACTTGGGCCATTTGACTTCATCAAATCAGCAGGTGGTCCAGCACTCCAAAATGCAGCTTATATATGTCTATTAATAGACACACCACACACACACACACACTCTTACACACAAATACACACACACAAATGTATACATGCCATCAGGTCCCCATACCATTTGTGCAGATGATACAAAAAGCAGTTTGGGATTGTCAGTGTATATTAGGCTTATAATGTAATGTAAAATACATTATTTAAACTCCATTTTGGTCAACAATGTAAAATCCTATGAAAGAATAAAAAAGATTGTAGAAAGACATTGGCGGGAATAACGAGAATACAAAGACTGATAGAACAAAAGAAAAGACTAACTGAAAGCACACAACCTTGAGTTGAGGGCATCTCACAAAGCCAGGAGGAGTTTTCTTTGTAATCTGTGCAAGTGTTGAATTTTTGTGACCTACATAATGTGTAAAGAACACTGCTGTGCACAACAAAGCCATCTATCAGTATTCCTCTCTGGTATAAGCTCACACTCCAGACCGTTGTTTCTGTTGGAACATGGCACAAAGCCTGTTCAGAGCCCCAGTAGCCTGTTCAGAGTGTCCCAGAGCCTTCCTTACTGACATCTTAAAGAAGTAAATGTAAAATCTTGACTCATTTACATTGAAAACAGCCAGGTTTATTGTAAGGGATAAAGAGGAGCTGAAAAATGGTCTTGTAAACATGAAATATGACTGTAAATACATTTTACCATCATTTCAAAGGTGTCTGCAACAATGGACAATAATAATCAATGTTTTATGTATCTTCAAACACATAATATATATAACATAATATATTGAACACAAGTGTCCAACTTTTACTACAGTTCTCTTTAACTTTAACAGTCAACATGACAATTAAACTAAACAAAGGACGATACCTTGAAGTTCTGGCCACTCAGTGTTCTCTGGACTGGATGACTCTTTGCAGTGCTAGCGTTAGCCATGTTAGCTAGTATTGTTACTGAACTTTAACACCAACTTGCAGATTGTGCAAGTCACTGTGCTGTTTGTGTGTCTAGAGTGAAGGATCTCCACACATGTGATATGTGTATGTGTTCTCTTCTGCCCTGTCTCTAATCTTGTTGTGGTCTCATGTTTAGATTCCACTCTACATGCCTATGGTACCGCCCCATTTATGAAGGGACTGTAGTAATTGGATAACAAAGGAACGCATCTCAGCGCCAGCCAATCAGAGGCAGAGACTGCATTGAGTTCAAAAGTGAGGGCAGAGAGAAAAAAAAACACGACACTAGTCAACTTTACTAACAGAAATATATTTGCTCACACTAAAAATTTAGAAAGGGGTTTCCTTCCTCTGTAAACGCAAATCTTTTTAGAGCAAATTTTTGTTCCAGCCAAGAATATGTATTATTAATATAGGTTAAAAAAATATTTACTGAAATAATGGTGCGCTTTGAAAACAATTTTCCACATAAAACCATCCAGATTTGTTCCAAGGACAGAATTCCCCTTTATACTAAAGGCATGACTCATATAGTCCTCATCAATGACCAGCCTACTGTCTGAAGTGACCACACACTGGCCTCATTAACACCTTCCAGTGATTCAACCTCAATGTTCTAGCATCTCCTTACGAGCACTCACACAACAGAAGCAGAGTTATGAACCGGGGAACAAAATGGAAACTAGTTACAAGGGCATGCAATTAAACTGGGTGGTAGGATGATCCCACTGAGTTCCAATTAAATTCACTCATGTGGAGAAGATATTTCTGTCCACATTCCTGCACAGCAATGTTTGCTGACTGGTTGTTTTCTATTGAAATGTGCATCTTCAAAAAGGTAAAACCATCACTGAGTTCTCCCTCAGTACTTTTTTGAAGAAAACATAATTCCACCGTATTTGATTTCAGTTACATATTTTATCAGTTCAGTTATTTATTCTATTGTCTTGAACCTACACTTTTTTTAAATGTATACGTTAAAATGAATTGATTATACTATTTTCCCATGGGACAGTGAACATACTGTACCTTAAAACTCAGTTAGGGTCTACAATAGGACTGTAGGAGTACAGTTATACATTTAAGTGTTGTTTACATTGTTTGTACCTCAAAAAATCTACATCTGCAGTTCATTTAAAGCCAATCAACATGAGCAGTGACTGCTTGTGCATCATAGTACAATTATATAAAGGTGGTGATTCGACTATATACAATTTTGGTTGGTTTGAATTATAATTCAAAGTAAAAATATTCCTTTAAGGATGCATTTAATTTTTTGTATGCAAAAATGACATTCTTAGCACAAACTCAAACAGATGAAGATACAAAACAGAAGCATGGGCTGGACCTTTAAAGCTCATTTAAGATGCACAATAGGACTGTAAAACCACTGCCTTACTTTTAAGTGTAGTTTACATTGTGGGCACCTGAACACAAATGGACCTCTTCTGTACATTTTTTCTCACATTTGAGCAACTTTGTAATAGCTGAACCATTTTCTCAATTTGATTACATTGCCATGCATTACAGGATAGGAAAATACTATATTAACCAATAATAACACTCAACATCAATCTAAAATTAAAGATACAAAATTGAACTTAAAGGAATAGTTCAGTCAGATATGCTAATGTTGCTAAAAGTGAATGAAAGCCAAGAGTCACCGATGGCCATTAGTCAGCTCATGCTAATATTAATTGGTAACTATTGGCTTCCATTCATTGGTAAAAACATCAGCATGTAAGGTAGGGGTCCCACTGTGTTCCTTCAATGAACACTAACACACTAGAAAGAGGCATATTTGGATCTTTATTATTTGGACTTTAAATTAACCATGTTCGTTGCAGCTATTTTTAATGATCATTTATGTTAGTTTGGTCTTTTATAATGATGCTCATGCAAACTGGTTTTGGATGAGAAAATTTTGACTTTTTGTAAGCAGACATTAGAAGCTGTAAGGACTGGCAGTGTTCGGTTGTACAGATTCAGTGAAAGGCTTGAATGTGTTTCATTACTGTCAAATACAATGCAATGAATCCTGGCTGTAATACTTAGCACTTCTGGACTTAAATAAGCATCATTGCTTTAGTAATTCCAGGCATGTTGTAAAGGCACCCTGAGAAACGCACAACCATTGGATGTAGATTGAGAAGAACCTTTTAAATATTAGCTTTTTTTAAACACAGCAGATATTCACTTACCAGCTGACTAAGGTTTTCTGACCCATATACATTGGACGATGTCATTTAATCACAAGAGAAAATCATTTATCCTAAAGAGATATTCATTTTAAAATAAAAAACTGAAATAAAACTGTAAAATATCTTTGAATGGCAAATCTTATACAATGTGATAGTCTCTGTTTTTGGTATGATCCAAAAAGCAAACAAAGCGTATATGATTTTTCAGTAAGCTTTTCCGTCACTCCCCTTTAGTTCCTAAAGAAAGCCAACCATTCTTTTGAATCAACACTAACCCAAGCATTCAGGCCAAACAAAAGATTACTGGCACCACCCCAGAACCTCCATAACAGTTAAATTCAGTGACCAGCCCTTTCTCTTCCCTCCTCTCCTCTTCTTCAATGCTGCCACCATTTAGCCCTGTACATTTCCATGGCGATGGGTGAATTCTAAGAATGGCATGGCAACGTCAAATAGTCTCCCGGCCCACCGGTGAAGAAAGAAAAGGATGGTGACCTAAATGTTCAGCGAGTAAGGGGCTCCTTCCCAGCAGTTCGCGTCTGAAAATCCCCGCTCCACAGGACACTGCAAGTTCTGAGATGTCGTTTTATCACTTCACATTAACTGATTTTTTCATGTCAAGGCACACGTCATGTATCGGAGAAACATGACAGGGAGATCATGCCGAGTTTTTCTCAGCACACCCATGGGCTAGCTGAAGCATTTCCCTCCTACTGTGTACTGCAGACCTTGAAATCCCAAAATTAATCTTTATTATGTCTATTTGATTTTGAGCAGTCTTTTTCGAGATCATTATAAATACACCCCATTATTCATGCCACTCCATCGTAAGGAATATATGGGAGGTTAAAACCTTCACAGATGGCCCCAGACTGTGGTTTTGAACACTATTCTGCACAACCAGCTAAAAATATCAGGCCTCGTAAAAGACCTGTAACAACCACAACTGTAAAATTGTAAAACAGATTTTTGCTCATCACAGCTGACTCCCTTAAGGTCTTGCCCAATTGGGTTCTGGATGCTAATTATAAAATACTTTTTTTTTTTTTTTTCAGAATTGCTCACAAACAGGAGTCTGATTCGGAAAGTTCTGCAATAGTCAAATAAAGGAATGTTCACTGATGAACAAATAGTCCTACTAGACTCATTTGAGGCCTGTTTGTGGAGCCCTAATCTGGCAGGAGCAGACACTCTTTATGGCCATTTTCTCTCCACCATCAATCAGAGTCACTGCCAGCCAAGGCATCGCCATAGCAATGATCTTTCAGAACCGTATGCCATAAATGCTGAGAGTATCCAGGGCCAGACAAAGGAGTGAAAGAGTGATGCGTGCGTAGGCCAATCAGTAAAAAAGGCAGTTTTGCTGATGGTCACGTGATTGGCTTGTCCTAAATGACCCCAAAATTTCACACTGTCACAGTGAGAAAGAAGAGAAAGGCATGAGTCATCCTCCGGCTGGTTCCTCTGTGGGCTCTTTTAATTCAAAACCGGTAGATTCACAAAAGGGTTTCTTGGACTGGGCCAAAATAAATTATGTTATTTGGGTAGCCCCCAGCAGATTGTACGTAGATGTTGGCGAAATCTGTTTATTCTTGGTCCAGGCTGGACAATGTTTCATTTTTCATCAAGCGTTTTTTTCTTACCTGTGATTTTGTCCCCAATTTGTCTGTGTTATTTATTGCACAATAAAGATTAGTCCAATTTGTTTATGTAGTGATATATGGCCTGCCGTGTCATTAAATGTTGTCTAAGCACAGTAGGCTTCTATTTTCTTATTTATCTTACGTAAAAATAATAATTATAAATGCTTGAACATATATATGTATGTGCTTGTATACATAATAATGGTAAGTAGTTTTTTAATAAATTGTTACATGAAGAACACATTTACAAATCACTGTAATTATTCAAATGACAGGATGAAGAAGTGAAATTGGATTTATGGCATTTATTTATTAGACACATACATATATACATTTACGTATGCATCCATATATTATACAATATATAGATAAATATATATTATGTACACACAGTATATGTACATGACACTCCCATTAAATGTTTAAAAATACTTTTCACCTGAAAATTTCCAGGATGGAAATGTGCGGAAACGGATCAGTTATGTGCTGTGTCCAAAATTGCATACTTCCCTACTATATAGTATGCGAGATGAGTAGTATGTCCAAATTCATAGTATTGGAAATACAGTGGTCGAGAAATACCCAGATGACCTACTGCTTCCAGCCGAATTCTCTAGTAGGCGTCATATTAGAAAAGAGAGACATGGGCATAAGTACCTTAAGGAAAACATTTCTCTACATGGGAAAAACAAATTTTAAAAATACTAATTAAATGTACATCGAAAAGTCCATGTAAGTCCATTTACCATGTGTATATATACAGAATATTTTCATGACTGAAACACAGCACAGCACACCATGTGAACACTGAAATTCTTAGTGTTTAACCTTTCACTCTGCCTTTAGAAGGCGAAAATAATTCTATGTATTTGTTAGAACTTGATCTGTCTGGTTTGTCTGAGGTGTTTCAACTGATTATGCTGAAAACTGCAGCTTTTAGTTTGAGTAATTACATATTGCAAAGGTAACAGTTGTAGCCTACCTGCTTGCAGATTAAACATCACCATCATGACTCTGCCACTTAGGTCAGTAGAAAATAAAGTGCATAAGTGCATATTTGTTGTAGAATTCTCTAACTGAATGGTTCATTTTTTTTTACTCTTTAGCTTCAGCGTTAACATCAGTAATTTATTAAAGCCAGTAAGTTTTTTTTTTTGCTCTGTAGACTTTGAAAGATTATCTACAAAAACAGTGTGAACTTAATAGACTATCTGGCCACAAGAGGCCACTGTTTAACCCCTGGTCATTTTGTGAACAGGTGGGTCATTCACTGTTCTGACTTCAGACTGTTTGTTCCCAAACAAAACCAAACTTCATTTTGATCCCTCCTTTAGATTTGTCAGTTTGCTCTAGAACGCCGAAGTGGCCTCAGACTTGCTCCCTGGTGAACATCACACTATTGTCTACAGCAGACAAGGTGCTTTGTTATGAAACACAGGGCTCCCTGCTTTCTTGCTGTGAACTGTATGAAGTTACAGTGTGACTCATGTGAATGTGTTGATTTTATCTGCAGGGGTTGGTGTGTGTCAATGGGGAGTATGTTGCTGATCAGCCGTGACGTGACAATGCCCCAGGGGAACAGCACTTGAAAGGTGTAGCTTTTAAAGGGCATGTTGGTTTTTCAGGGCTATCACAAAAACAAATGTTGTAACATAAAACATTTGACACAAACTATAAAAAACAGTGATTTTTATTGCTAATTATGTAATTTTCAATAACTCTTGCTGTTCACCAGCCTATTGATGAATTGCTCAGAACAGCACAGTGTAATGTATAGAAAAATAGATAAATAGCAATATCATAAAATCTAAAAGCACTTAACCTTCTGGGACAAACACATAATAATTCGTTTGACATGCATGAATGATCTCTCTCATGATAAGTGTTAATATCATCTGTCATTAAAACCAATTCAAAGCATCATTGATCAGAGTAATGACATAATAACCCCATTAACATTTCTCATCACTGATTCATGTCTCCACGCCTTATCAATCTCCCCCAGAAGCCCATGCATTTGAGTAGGCCTCTCACAAGTTCTCTTAATGTGGTCCTTTTGTGTTGGGGATTATCATGCCTGTGTTGTGGCATCTTGTTACAAAGTATGTGTGTGTTGGGGAGGAAAATGAGGAGGTGGGCTGTTTTTTCTGTCTTGGAATGCATAACACTGTCAAGAAGCCCCTCCCTCCCCCAACACTCCCTGAGATATCATGGGCTAGAGAAGGAGGAGAGCCTTCATTGCCGGCCAATGTTGAACTGTTGGTGACATAGGACCAGGAGAAAACTCCATGGAGGGAGGTGGATGGGAGTGAGTGGGTTGGGGGGCTGGGCAGATGCACACTTGTTTTATTGCCCAGACCGAGCAGGGGGAAGCACACAAATGGCAGTGAGGTGAAGAGGTTAGGAACATAATTCTGAAATGCACAGATAAATCAGCATGTACAGCAACACAGAGGGCTGCCCCAAACCACCTGATGTTTTCTTTATAAACAGCCCAAATCTGCAATCCCCCATGAGCTGGCACCTATTGCAACCTGCTTCTACACAACTACACATTTAAACACACATTCGGTCGTCATCCCAGAGCAGACACACACACGCGCATACACACACACCCTACACAAAAACACCCCCAACCACATACATCCAGCAATATAGTGTAATATAATATGACTGTGTGCAACAAGGACAAAGCCAAAGACAAAATCATGTGGTGAATTATTAGCATCGATTCTTCATACAGGCAACTGATTTCAAGCTAAATTATTTTGAAAGGATTCATTTGTATTTTTCTTGTATTCCTCTACAGTGTAAATATTTAGATTAAATGTATTTAGTTTAACCAATTGTTTGATTCAATTCATTTAGTCATTCATGCTGAAAAAACTGTTAACGTAGTTGAAGCCAACTGTAAATACACAGATCTATATTTGTGCAAATTTTAGTCTAATTTATACTATGTAAATGTTTAGAGACATTTCCAGTATGTTTAAAAGACATTTTCAGTATGAAGTGGACTAAAACAGCAGAACCAATTACATTGACAAACATTTGTCTGCATACTTTGATTCAAAATACACACAAACAAACACACACACACACACACACACACACAAACACCCAGGGCAATAAGAGGACATTCACACCTTATTAGGTTTTACTGCTTGTGCATTTGTTGGGCCCAATTCTCTATTGCCCCCTTTGATCTGATTTGCCACAGAGAAACAGTTACTGGGGATCGGCCCTGCCATGCAGACAAGAGGACACAGAAATGATACAGTGCCTGACAAAAGTCTTGTTGCTTAATCAAGTTGTAGGAACAACATATATTAACTTGACTTGTAGGTAATAAGGTGGAATCAGAAATAGCTGGTAAGAAAGCTAAAGTCCTCTAGATTATGCTTATTATTCCAAAATAAAGATTTGCATCATTCATTGATTTGTATCATTTGAGTAATACAGAAAGGTCAAATTTTGCATAGACAAAAGTCTTGTCATTTACAAAAATAATATAGAAATTATACATATTCTTTATTTAGAATATACAAACATGGTACAATAACATCAGAACATGGTCATGGTGCCTTAGAAAAAAATAATTAACCTGTAATGACCTGTATGAATTTGAAGGACCACATCTATAGTTCTTGGCAATAACTGTAATAACTTGTAGATGAAGTCATCTGGAATGGCAAAGAAAGCATTCTTGCAGGACTCCCAGAGTTCATCAAACCTCCTCCTTCATCTTACCCGAGACATGCTCAGTAATTCAGGTGTTCTGGATTTTAACAAGCTGTGTAAATCTGGACAAATTATTTTATGAAGTTACATACCTTTTTAAGTTACTGTGTCCTTATGTGACAAGACAGCTGTCAACTACTGGTAATTTTACTAGCCAGAAATGCTGCAAATGCTGCAAATACTGCAAAAACTGCAAGAGACCTGTTGGAATCTGCATAGACCCAAGATTCACCCAGAAAACAGTCAAGTTTGGTGATGGAAACACCATGGATTTTGTCACATAAGGGCAATGTAAAAAGGCACATAACTTTATTTGTAATCAATCGAATTGTTACAATAAATTTATCACTTTAATTCCAAGGGCTTTTACATTAATAACTGGGTGCAAAATAAAACAGTTTAAAAGTGTCGTGGTTAACAGCTTGTTAAAATCCAGAAAACCTGTTTAATGGATTTGTTGACGTCCATAACGCCTGAATTATTAATCATGTCTGGGGTAAGATGAAAGAGGAGGCTTGGAAGTTGAGACTAAAGAATCTCAACGAACTCTGGGAGTCCGGCAAGACTGCTTTCTTGCCATTCCAGAAGATTTCTTCAACAGGTTATTCCAGTCATTGCCAAGATATATAGATACAGGCCTCCAAGCTCATGGAAGTCATACATGTTATTCATTATTTTTTTTACCAAGGACCCATGACTTTATGTTCTGGTGTTATTGTTGCATGTTTGTGTGACCAAGTGGTATGAGGGTGACAACCACCCCTTTACAAATAAGGAAACACGACTACGCCACCCTAGACATTAGCTCTAGGGAAAAATACCCAAAACTCCACAAATGGAATTTGTAAGCACACAGGTTCGGTTCCCTCATACAAGTAGACAGGAGACGTGGGTATAATATAAAAATACCAAGGTTTATTCATATGTAAATAGTTAAAGATATGTTAGACTAAAAAGTAGGAAGCAACACAGAATCCCACTTTAAATGAAAACAAAGAAAACAATTTACAAGAACCAGACGTCAACAAAAACAGAACAAACTATAAATATGAAAACAAAATACCAGCAGGGCTGAGGCCCCCCAATGTCAGGAAACAAAATGGAGTCTGGTTCCGCTGAGTGCACACCTTCTCACACACACACACAGGTGCACACCTATCACACCACTGCACACGGGAAGTGAGACACAGCACACAGCAATTAAGAACCACCACCAGGAGCAAAATCCATTCACCCGTGAGACCCCAGACCCTGCAAGAAACCATAAACAAAGAAACAATTTATAAAAACAAACACAGTCCACCTAAAACAAAATACAACATACACATCTATTACTGGAGAGGCAAAGTAGCTGGGAGTTGGATGTAATCAACATACAAATCAGGTTGGAATAATAAAGAAAATATTAAACAAGGGAGGGAGAAAGAAATAGAACAAAAAGCAAAGAAAAGGAACAAAAAGGAAAATGAAAGAATGAAAGTACCTGTACCTGTAACTAACTTAAACAACAGCACACAAAGGGGAGGGTCAGACATGACGCATCACAGGCAATGACCTCTTCTTCCATTTTCGGCTTTTCCCTTCAGGGGTGGCCACAGCGAATCATCTGTCTCCACCTAGTCCTATCTTCTGCATCATCTACCCTTACACCCTTACAACTTCATGTCCTCTTTCAGCACATCCATAAATCTTCTTTTCGGTTTTCCTCTCAGCCTCCTACCTGGTGGCTCCAACTGCAGCATCCTTCTACCTATGTAATCATTGTCTCTCCTCTGGACATGTCCGAACCATCTCAG
>JBBKCR010000016.1:941186-953713 GCA_037577295.1 Ladigesia roloffi
AATGGTAAACTGTTCGAGAGTTTTAGGGCAACTACTGAAAAAGCCTGATCACCCTTCGTTTTACAATGTGAACAGTGGACGAGATAAAAAGTGTTTCAAAGTGTTTTCACCTTAGCCAATGATCTGAGATGAAAAAAACTACTTTTTACGACTGTATTTATATGCTTGTCAAAGTAGAGAAAAGCATCGAGATGGACTCCAAGATTCTTTACATAATTGTGTAGGTTGTTACTTAAAGAACCTAACTGTGTTTTAATAGAGTTATTAGTAGCAGCAGTAGCAGCGGCCTTTCAATAAGGGTTTAATGATAGCAAGCTTTCAGGAAATGCCCTATTTATTAAAGAGCTGTTTACAATAGTTAAAAGCGTGGGACTGATTGTGCCTAAAACATCTGTAAACAAACAACCCGGCAATACGTCAGATTGACATGATGTGAAATTATTTTGTGTAATTGAGATGAAGATACTGGCTGAAAGTTTATAAAATTACTGGTCTTCTACATGTCTTCTATTTTCTATTTTCTCAGTATTGACATCAGGAACTGAACAAACTGCAGGACTAAGGACAGAATTTATGGTTTTAAAAAGAACTTTAGGCCTATTGGCATTTTTTGCAATCAAGTTTGGATTCTGAATATTTGGATTTTGCCTCCTTAACAGAATCTTGATAAGAGATTAAAAATTTGGTGAGAAACCTGAAGTCCAACTTTTTCTACCTGCGCTCGGCCCTCCTACACTGTAGTCTGAGAGTGCGAGTGAATGCATTTATCCATGGTTGAGGACTAAGCCTAGGTTTTTTGTACTTAAGTGGAACAACTGTATTTAAAGCATTGCAACAGGCTTGTTGAGTTGAACGTTTCAATCAATAGTTCAGTATCCATACAAGATGACAGAGAGGCAACTGAATTTGAAACTTGGAGTAAGACTCAAAGAATTCAACCACAGTATTAGCATGAAAAACAGGATAATGATAAGGAATGCCAGCATCAGATATTTCTGATGTGTACAGAGAAATCACGAGTCAAGACTAAATCCAGTGAATGGCCTCCATTATGTTTAGGACTTGAGACAGACTGTACAAAATTGAGTGAATCCATAAGGCTCATGAAGTGTTTAGCCATAGGTTTGGAAAGACAACATACATGAATGTCCCCTAACACCAATATTCTGTCACAACGAGAGACTTGAGTCGACAGAAATTCCGAAATCTCATGAAAAAATGTCGAAGACACTTTTGGTGGTCTGTAAACTAATACACAAAGCAGAGGGCCATTTACATGATTTTTTAGAAGTTGCACCTCAAAAGTGAGAGAGGCATTTGAATGAGTTTCTAAAAACAGTGGCTATGCCACCACCATGTCCACTTGGTCTGGGGAACAGTCAGAGGGCTGAAACTTACCCAAGTTTCAGTCATAAACAAAAAGTCCAAGGCATGAGAAGTAAAACAATGATTTAAAATAAAAGTTTTATTTGCCAATCACCTAGCATTTACTAGAGCCAATTTGACTGGTGGGTGAGTAATTATTGAAGAAATGGAACTGCCTGATAGAGCACCTGATGATACAGGTTCCAGATGACGGAAATTCCAGATGAGGGAGTTCGCGGGCCCATTTTCCCAATGTGCTTTTGTATGCCATCTGCGAAAAGAAGACCAAACAGCAGGTATCGTAACTCCAGTAGCTGAGTTAGTAGAAGCAGTCTTTGTACACTGTCTGTGACGAGAGCCCCGATGTATCTAATGGGGCTGGTGAGCAATTCCAAGTGCGATACAGTGATCACGGAGCTCGACATGCAGTTTTGGACGGATTTTAAAATTCAAAGAATGCAAGTCCGAAAATGAATAAAATGGCATATTATAATTCCACAAGCCAGAAGGCAGTAATGTATCCTGCAAGACCACACAGAATGTAGTTAACAGACAAGCCCAAAACAAGCATCAGAAGGAAAAACTTCCTAACAGCCACATATACTCAGCCAGATTTTAAAAACATGCGTTAGCCAGCACACCAAAGAACTAAGCCACTTTAGTATGCCATTACTTGGCAAGGCAGCCTTTTTTAAGACCACCTCCACCAAGACAATCATATGACCGTTGACCAGCAACCGACAACCGACATCCTGAAAGAAAGTGTTAACTTACTCATGGAGGACGGTAGAACAGCCGTTACGTGGTGGCAAAAGCGTTTGGCAGGTACAGCTTTACTGAATGTGTTATGCAGGTAAGCTTGGAAAACAAACAAACTGCAGGGCTCAAAAAATACACTCGAGAGCAGCAGCAGTCAGACACGCCAGCGTTCACTCCAACCGGAAATCACCTCACCTCGCCTGCCCCTGGTCAGTAAGAGGCCTGCCCCAATATGACACTGACCTGTTTGTGGTTGAGCTTGATGTGGGCCTGAACCCTAAATCGGTACACAGTTGGATTAGGGGAGGTGGCGAGAGACACCCGGATGAAGACCTCCCCTACTTCACCAGGTTTGATCTTTTCCCAGACGGAGCAGTCAGATAGCACAGTGGTGCTCAGGGGAGGCATAGTAAGCACATAATCCTTAACGGCAGTAGCGGGTTTGCTCCTTCTTGCTCAGGGAGGCGCGCCCTAACTGAATCCGAAAGAGGTGGAGGATCCAGGGTGGTAGGCACAAGCTTGAAGGGGAGGCTGACTTTGGACGGAAGCACATGCACTGATCATCTTCATACAAAGTTGAATGAGTCCCTCCAAGGACCGGACCGAATGTGACTGAATCTGGAGTCCGGGCTGGGACCGAACCGAAGGCGACTGGATCTGTAGTTCGGGCTGGAACCGGACCAGAAATGACTGGATCGAGAGTCCGGGCTAGAACCTGACCAAAGGTGACAGGATCTGAAGTCCGGGCTGGGACCGGACCGAAGGCAACTGGATCTGGAGTTCGGGCTAAGACCGGACCAAATGCAACTGGATCTGGAGTCCGGGCTGGGACCGAACCGGAGACGACTGGATCTGGAGTCCGGGCTAGAACCTGACCAAAGGCAACAGGATCTGGAGTCCGGGCTGGGACCGGACCGAAGGCGACTGAATGTGGAGTCTGGGCTGAGACCGGACCAAAGGCAACTGGATCTGGAGTCCGGGCTGGGACCAGACCAGAAACGACTGGAGCTGGAGGCCAGCAGCGGGGCTGGGGAGTAGGTCTCTAACACGGGTGAGTAGATTCAGGGGGCGATGGAATCGGCCCAAGGCCAGGCTGGAGTTGCCAGGCAGACTGGAACTGGTGAACAGACTGGGGCTGATGAGCAGACTGGGGCTAATGTGCAGACTGGGGCTGATGAGCAGACTGGGGCTGATGAGCAGACTGGGGCTGAAATGGAAGCTGAGGCCGAGAATGAAACTGGGGTTGGAAACTCGTCTGGGGTTGAAAGCTGAATTGAGATGGAGAACCAGATTGGAACTGAAAGCTAACCTGAGGCTGAAGGTGAGGCTGAAACTGAGGGTAAAACTGAGGCTGATGTGGGAAAATGGACTGAGGCTGGGGTTGAAAAGTAGGCGGTGACTGAGAACTAAACTTAAGTAAAGATGGAAAACTAGAATGGTTTGGAAAGTAGGCATTTGGGTTGAAAAGTAGGCAAGAATTGGTAACCAGATTGGAGCTGAAGGCTAGACTGTGGTTGAGAATTACATTGAAATTGAGGACTAACCTGACACTGCTGCGTAAAAATAGACTGACACTGTGGTTGATAGTCGGAGTGTAATTGAGGACTACTCTGGAGTAAAGGTAGAAAACTGGACTGACACTGAGATAGAGGGTTAAGTGAAGAAAAAGAATGAAAATGTTCGAGAACAGAGTGTGAAAAGGGGGAGGGGAAGGCAGGCGCCTGGAAAGACAGAGAGGGTGAAAGCCCGGGAGGAGGGAGTGCACGAGCACCCCGCCTGAAGGAGTTCCGCCCCCGAAGCCGGAGAGTTTTTACGCCCCACTAAACACTGTGGAGGAGAGATTACCTTCCTGGGCGCCGCCATTTTGGCTCAATCTCATCTGTTCCTTTTCCGAGATCTCGTCTTTCTGGGGCCATCAAAAGACTGAATGTCTGGGTCCAGTGAAGCAGGAGGGATCTCGGACCAAGAACTGCTGGGAGTAGCGTACGTAGGTCCAGGAGCACCAGGGGATTCCCCGGCCACCTACTCCAATTCGAGGAGTAGTCCCAGCCGTCCTCCTCTCGTCCAGTCTGATCCCTGGAACAGTGGGAAATCCTCCAAGCCCATCAGGTCGAATGTCTCACTTGGCTAGTCTTCCGGGTCACTCCAGTCATCTGAGAGATCTCCCACTCCACGGCTCGCCGCGCGGCAGTGGGCATCGCCGATCGTTGCGTCCATTGGGATACAGACACCCAGAATCTGGTTGATGCTTATTGGATGTCCAGGAAGGAGCTCCTTGCTTCAGAGGTGAACATTCTGTCACACGGGTTTCCAGGCGTGAATGACGGAGGGAGTCGCGTGATGCCATAAGGTAAGGATTTTATTGTCAGAAGTACAAAATAACCCAAACAACAGAAGCACACATACCAGTACAGATACCAGTATGTTTGCCTGGAGGCCAAATGAGAAGGGTAGAACTTAAAAGGAGTAAGGAGAACAACAGGGGGCCAATAGTAACATAAAGCTAATTAACTAAACTTAACAACAGGTGAGGGACATTAATCAAAGTGACAATATAAAGTTCCATGTTGAAGAGATGCGACCTCCTGTGGTCGCTGGTGGAGTCAGGTCTGTTGACTTGCAGCGACCCCTGGTGGTCGCAGGCCGGAACCTCCCGTTCAGAAGCTGTATCTGCTTTCCCTATTGGTCTATCATCGACATCAGCACAGCCAAATCTGCTGGCCTCACAACAACAGGCTCACTGATTCTGTCACAGATGTAGAAAGTGAATGAGAACGTACCTATTTGTTAAGGTTTGCCCGTGGGGCATGGTGGAAGAGCCAGTTCCAGGAAAGTGACCTGATGTTCTAATTCAGCCACTTCCCACTTCAGAAGCTCTATCTCCTTTACCTGCTAGTCTATCACCAACATCAGCGCAGCCCTATCTGCTGGGTTCAGAACAACAGACTCAGTCATTTTGTCACAGATGTAGAAAGTGAATGCAAAATACCCGTCTGTCTAGGTTTGTCCTTGTAGCATGGTGGAAGAGCCCAAGGGCGGATTGATGCGAGAGAGCTGGTTCAAACAGGCACTTTATTCTTTGAACACTCATAGCTAGAGTTAGATTCCCAACAGAATCTTTGTTCACACTCATACACAAGTAGAGAGATTACTCATGTGAGTTGACTAGTAGAGGAGACAGGGCGGAGTGAACTCAATTACTGAACATTGAGGAAATCCTGTTACTGATTATATATTCTGTGACATGCTCAGTTCCAATAACCTTTGCTTGTCACCTGATAAGGCATGTGACATTAAGAGTACTTACAATAATTTAAATGAAGTTAGAGGAATATAAGTTAAAAAGCAAGAATTTTGTGCAGATCTTACTGAAAGCATTGGAAAACAGGCCAGTTTTTAATTTAGTTTTAAGCCTGGGAACAATCAGGGCTGATTTGATATCCATGTTGCTTCAAGCAGCGGACAGCAAAATGACTAATACTACATCACCCTGCTAGAAAAGCCTTGCAATATTAAACTCTGCAGGACATAAAGGCATGTATCTTCTTTTATGAAATAGTTCGTTCATAAGCAAGTGTGATCTAGAAAGATAAAATCACTATGCCAAACTATTGCGCGTGCAGATTGAAATATTCAATCTCAGAACCATCACACTCATTATATATTCAATTTGAAACATTGAAGCTTCACTACAAACAAGTATCACTGAATTCTACAGATGAGTACTGGCTTGTCCAGCCATATTAAATGACACCATCTTTAAGCCAATTTCAGATGTCATCCTGGGGGATTATATGGTCTCCAGGGATCAGTGTTGATTTTAGATTTTGAATTCAGTGTCTAGTGATAGTGACAGCCCAGTGTTTTGTTGATGAAGGACAGCATTGCAGTGCAAATATGTGACAGCAGTGTTCCAATAAAAGGGTTTGCATACCATTTATGGTTTAGTAACTAATTAAAAGTACTTTTAATGATTTATTTTTGGCTGTTCATTAACAGCTACTTATCGCCTTTTCAAATGGAGAAATTGATAATGGTGTGACGACATTCCTGAATTTCAGTCATTTGTTCTTGAGAAACATTAGTGCCCATTAATTAAGCATGTGTGGATCATGGTGCTACCATATGATACAGACACCAAAGGCATTAAAGGGGAATTCCAAAGATTTTTCAAAATGTATGCAGAATTCAGTCACTGAAATGTGATCAATGTTAGTCAGTCAGAGTGGGTTTGGTGTGAAACTGTAGATAATTGGTAAATTGAACCAGGAGTCCTTATGTCTACAGTAAAAAATTATAACCATTCTATTTACTATACAAACCCTCTACTGAACCTATATGTGTCCTTAGGCATCTGTCAATGTATGAAACATTTAATGTAAAAACTTGCTGTGAAGTAGCTTGGAGGCATTAAATGCTTTGTATGTCTGGCTCCTCTCACCTCCACTGTAAACCAAGCCCATAATTATAATACATTTTGGGGACACATCCCCCCAATGTTCCACAATGCTTAAAATACCCCAAACAAACTGAATTGTGGTATTTATGCCAACATCATGGTCAGCAAATGAGCATAGCCAGCAAACCTTTAATAGAATTATCTAATATGTCAAAAAATCTGCTTAGCAGTCTAAATGCTACAAGAGATGGTAATTACATAAATGAGCTCATTGTCACGTATTGCTTTGCATGAATGGTCTTTAATAAATGAAGTTTCTTTAAATTGAAAAGCCTATCACAGAGCAACAATACCACATTCGCTATTTTTACCTATTCTTGTGAACTGACTTCTCATGCAGAATACCATCCACAATGCCTTCAGTGAACCCAGCTAATTTGACTTGTTTGAAAGCATACTCAGCGCTGACCCTGACTGTTAAGAGCAGGAAACAGCAGTCATGATTAAGGCCTGGAGAGATGTGAGAGGAACAGAGAGAGGTCAGAACAAATTTTAATAGGTGAGAGAGTGAATGATGGCCAACTTCTTCAAATTATGCGAATAGTGACTGATAATTTTCCCATTTATGAGCCTCTGTGGTTTATGGGTAATTTTAAAACTTAATTTCCTGTTGAATGTGGACACTTTTATGTCTGTGTTAATGTGTGTGTGTTTGTGTGTGTGTGTGTGTGTGTGTGTGTGTGTTTGTGTTTGTGTAAGAGAGAGAGAGAGATTTGTGGGGGGATTTTCACAGCATGCTGTTCTCAGCATTAGGGGTTGTGTGACATGTAGGAGTTTAATGCAGTGCTCATTTCCTCTACCAAGCTAAGATAGAGATCAACGCCTCTCTACTCCAGCCTGTCCCCTTCCAATGTGTGAACACACACACACCCCACTCAGATTTTGTGCTTTTTAACCCCATGCAGCTTTATTGTCATCAGCTGTGCCTCATCTGGATCACATATCCTTCATAACTTTAGCTCGTAGCAAAATCCTCTCTGCTCTGATTGGAGTGTAAATTCTATTTTGTCTCACTGTGACATAACTTCTATTTAGTACATTTCTTTTGGCTGTAAATTCAGATACCGCTGGATCATTAAGCAATTCTCCACCCATGCTATCTACTATAATATATCAAAGGCCAACCCTGCGAGGTCCTTGAAGCATCCAGAGAAAGACCAGCTCCAGCTAGACTCTGCTTCCTGAGTGTCTTTCATTCTGTCTTTCCTTTCTCTCTGAGGAGGACGGGTTCCCCGTTTGAGTCTTGGCTCCCCCAGTGGTTTCTTCCTCCATCTGAGGGAGTTTTTCCTCGCCTCTGTATCCTCTGGTTTACTCACTAGGGGCTCGGACCTGGACTCTGGAAAGCTGCTTTTTGACAACTTGGTTGTAAAAAGTGACATATAAATAAAATTGAATTGAATTGAAAAGATGCTTAAAATTATTCACATTTGAGATATGTCCTCCAGCCAAAGTGACTCTCTTCTGCCTATGATAGCAAGTCTCTCTTAAAATCTCACTCTTACTTCTGAAAGAGAAAAAGAACAATGTTGCACATCAATCAAAATGTTTGTTGTGTGAAGTTCTTTAGATTTCCTCTGGAGATACAATTTTGCTAATGGTAGTGTAAAAATGTATAATATTTTGTTATCCAGAAGAAGGTATAGCAATATGTTTATTTACAGTTCAAATTCAAAACTAAAAACAAGTTTGGCTGATTCAACTCTGTTCAGGCTGAGGATAAAACTGAGCACACTTGATTATATGCTTGTGCTGTTTGAAAATGTGAAGAATGCGGCATGTTCAGCTATTGTTAATTTGAGAGGTTTTGGGTTTATTTCTTTAAATTATAGGCCTGCCTAATTGTCCACTGTGAATTTGTGGTTTCGAAGGTAGTGGGTATTAAGCAATGGTGGTTTAGTTCTTTGTTGATCTCTTACAGATTTGTCCTTGGTAAGGGTTTTCACTGATTGTTATTATTAGTGGAAAAGAGCTGCAGGTATTAATAGTGCTTTTTGTCCTGGAGATTGAGAGAGGGAGAGAGAGAGAGAAAGAGAGTGTGAGAGAGAGAAAATGTCTGATTTTATAGAGATGAGTGGGTGGTACACTGCAAATGACAGGATGATTTTATTGTATTGCACCAAGGGCACCTCTCAATTTCCCTTTCCACATCCACCTAGCACTTGTCTGAGACAATCTCCCCCATCCCCCATCAGTCTAATTATATGTGCCTCTTCCCAGGTTTCTAACAGCAGAATGTGGCTCCGAAGAGAAGAAAAGAGTGAAAAATTGTCCTGTCCATCATTATCTTGAAAATGGAAGAAAAAGAGAGAGAGAGAGAGAATGGGGAGAATGTAAGACACACAAAATTTGTACATTTGCAGTGTTAGTAGGTTTCGTGTGGGCCGCTTTTGCTGCAGATTCAAGCTTTTAAGATCATCATTAAAAACCAAACCAAATTACTGAAATACAATATTTGCATTTGAGCATGAAGTGAGTTTAGTGCTGTTGTTTGAGCTGGCCGACATTTCTGTCATGCACACTTAGTGGTTAGTTAGTCTCCCTTTTGTGTTTCTCTAAAGCCTAATAATGAGAAATATTAGACATGTCCAGAAAAATGAACAGGGCTAAAGAAGATTCTGAAATGAAGACTTATCAATATCAAAATCAATGTTATATTCACATCAATATACCCAATACCTCATATTTTCTTTGATAATATTCAAAAAATGAATGTAACTAGATAATTACAACATAGTGTTTGTTGTTTTATTTAATTATTTAATCTTTATATTTAATGTCTTGTTCACAGAATTTTTGATGAAAAAGTGTAAAAAGTGTTATTGATATAAAATTTAGATTTTCAAAATGACTTAAAACTTTTGATTGCTCTTCTGTCAGTCATGGCTGTTGCATCTGTTAGCCTGTAGTTAATGTGTCCCCGTTCCCCGCCCAACCAAAAATCTATTGTGAAAAGTATATGTATGTACACCTAAAATATTTAAGATATTTATGGTTTAATAAGTTATAAAAAACACATGCAAATAATGCATTTAGAAACAGTTGCCCCTTTCGTTTCCGCACAATGGTTTGTCAGTCCGCTGAGCCTCGGTTCTGCACCAATCAAAATTCTGTCAGATCCAGCTCTGTCACTGTGTGCCTCAGCCCGCACCTTGTTTCAGCATTCTAGAATGTAGAAATATCATGGTGTGTTCAAAGCAAGCAAGTCTGGATTCTTTCTCTCGGAAGCGTCCATCAAATCAGATGGACCACAGATCTGTGCCATCAGTCTTGGTGTGTGTGTGTGTGTGTTTTATTCAGCTGCTTTGGCGCTAGTTTCCCTAATGTAGTTTTACAGGGTGTCCACGGGGGTTTAAAAAAGTATTAAAATATCTATAACCGAAGATATTAACCAAAAAACGCTCACCTCGCAGTTCACTTTGTGTCCCATTATTTTTGTCCAAGGTAAAAGGTGAAGTTTCACATTTAGAGTGCCAGATACATTTTTCATATTTACATTTTTAATTTAGTTTAAGTCAATCCTCCATGTTGGTGAGGGGATATCACACACCCACCAAGACTGATGGTATATCTGCAAAACCATCCATTATATTTCGTACTTTGTTGATCCACTGATGAAAGCTGATACTGAGAAAATGGTAACATACCATGATAACATTTTGAGCGAGTGAAAACGGAATTGGTGAATTTACCGATTATTTAAGATATAAAATCTAACTATTGAATTACTATTACCAGGTCGATACACGATAACCTCACTATAACTTGCGTTTAACTGATCTGTCGCCATTTTTTTCCTCCGGCATCTATGAGTTTTCTGTAGGAACTTTATTTAGCCATCACGAAACCAGGAACAATTGGCAAATAAGATTCGTAGACAGAAACGGCTAAAACTTGCCCGCAAACTGCCAATCCTGCGCATAGAAATCTCACTCGAGCAAAAAATCTGCTCTATACTCCGCGCGCAAAGACATATAACACATCAAGAGGAAAAAAGAAATTAGAGAGAGTAAAATTACAGTTTTTCTATCCCAACCGCACCCTCGATTCTTAATTTTGTGCTCTCGACTTCCGCATTGGCACTCACGACTTTAAAATTTACGAGAGATACATTTTTGCGGCAAGCCATTTCGTGCGCTCTAGTTTTGGCATTAATGTGTCGCCATATTTTGTAGCTATTCATTAATGTAAATTTGCTTTAAATTGCAGATGTTTTTTACATAAAGCATTTATTACAATTTGATTATTTCATAATTGATTTTGCTACAAAATTACTTATTTTATAAATCTTTTTCACATGTTTAAATTGTACTGTATGTCGATGGCTTGACTGTAAACAATATAAAAATGCAATAAATAATTTTGAAGAAAAATCTGAGTTGTCATTGACTCTTAAAAAACCATAATGACGCAGTCTCCATGGTACAATATTAATGACAGAAGCAAAGTTTTTCATTGTGGGGACGTTTTAAGAACAATTTGACCTTATTATTTATGTCCCCCCTCAAATTTTATATTTATTGTCCCCCCCCTACTGTTAAATGAAATTGACACCCATGCAACACACACTCACACACACACACACACACACACGTGCGTGTGCGTGCACACACACACAAACACACATGCACTCACACAATTATTCACTTAACCCAGTAATGCTTTTTCAGCTAAAAGTCAATAAATGCTAATCATGCCCAATAGCATGATGTCTAGCTGCAGTTAATGCATTTGTTGCCTGGTTAGCATTGTTTGCTCAGACTCCGTATCAGTCAAGGTCATTTAGTGATACAAATGCTAAAAATTGTAATTTAACCCTCATTATTCTGCTAACTTGGACACAATTACCTTGCAAGTTATGAAAAAGGTCATGTATGGAAGTGAACTGATATCCTGAATTTACCAAAGGTTTGGATGTCAGTGTTGGCTTTCGGTTGACTTATGTCAGTTATTATGTAATTATGTCAGTTCAATACTATTTTTAATTTGAGTAAATTCTGTTTTGCAGCATACATAGTATATTATACTGACTAATTCGGCATCTTCAAAACTTTCTTTTGAAAGATGCTCCAAACTCATTTTAGGGCCTTTTTTTGGTTGTCGATAGTGAGCTGAAGGTGTGGGTGATGGGGGTAGGAGTGGGTGGTGTTGTGTGTGAGATTGCCTGGTGTCCCTCTCTGCTCTTGGCCACGGTTGAGGAACAGCGGGACAGTAGCAGTCATCCCTTAGACACGCATTTCTCTCCCAGTCAGGGGCCTCGTAGCTGAATGGATGAAATTACATCAAATTCTCCAGTGGCTGAAAATTCTCCCGTACCGATCCTACTTTATGGTCCACTCCCCTCTCAGCATACAGAGACATGAATCTCTCTGTCTCTGTCTGTGTCTCTGCATCTCTCCTTTTTGTAGCACTTTAAGTGGCCCCTACACTGTTTTGTCCTCACTCCCCCACTGAACTGAATTGACGCAAAACTGGTGGCGTCCCAATTACTATCTGATTGTAGAATAACACACACTGGTGTGTCTCCTGGCCTAACATACACACCCTCACACACACACCCCTGCTGCAAGTAGATTGCAGGTATTGATGCAGTTCCATTGTGTCTCATAGCTCAGCGGGATAAATAGTTTGGGCAGTTTGGGCGTAATCGGGGCTCCCCGGGTGGAGAAGGCTTTTATTGATCTCCTCCTCCTGTATTTGCTTGCAACATCACACTGTCCAGACCAAAGAGCCATTTCTCAAAAAGTCTTATTTCCACATACAAGCCATTTACTGGCTTAATTGTGCACATAATTGGTGTGAAGCTGTAAACCTCAATAGGCAGCTCTCAGCTGAATCCTTACGGATCACAGTTACTTTTCTCAATAGCAGGGTAATCTTATAATAATTATAATTTATGAGAAAATCTCAAGACATTTAAAACGAGCAGAGAATTTCTGTGGAAAGT
>JBBKCR010000016.1:961945-972708 GCA_037577295.1 Ladigesia roloffi
TCCAACACTGAGTAACTTTATTAAAGTTCTCTGTAACATTAACAGTCAACATGACATTTAAACTAAACAAAACAAAGTCTGATATCTTGAAGGTTCTGGTAAATTGAAGTGTAAACAGAAAGTGGGAACAGTTTAAGCCTCGGCCCTGCTCAGCTCCTCTGGACCGGTGTTATGGGAAAATCAGTTCCCCCTGTTGCCCCTGTCGTGCACTGATTCCAAATCATGACGTCACCCGCTACTTCAGCGCAAGGTGGCTTCTCTTTATTTAAAGGGTTTCACTGTCGTTTTAATGTCTTTCTGCGAACCTGCTGATGTAAACAAGTCGTATACTGTAAACTATCACATGCCTTTTCAACGGTTCTTTATTTTTACAGATTTCTTGGTCAAAATGCTAGCCTTGCTTGTAAGACTGTATTATGCATGATGGTCTATTCACATGTAACTATGAACCTGGGGGCTTTTCAGACACCTTACATGCTTATTTACCCATATTGTATTGGGAAATATTATTTCCTGTTTTTCGGTTCCTTCTGGTAAACCTGCACAGCAACTCTGGTCCTCAGTACTAATAAAACAAGTTTGTATTGATGTAATTTTGTACCTGTGATTTTTAGACATCACACATTCTTCTTTGCCTACATATTAAGGGATATTTTGGTCCCCCTCTTAAAACAACCATACAGCAACTCTGGACCTCAGTATTAATAATACAAATTTGCACTGGCGTCATTATGTATTGAGATGGATTTCATGCATCACACATATTTCTCTCTGCTGCGTCTGCCTCCTCTTGTTGTCTAGTTTTTACACATCACTCTAAGTGCCAATGGTTCTGCCCTTTTTATGAAGGGACTATTGTAATTGGTTAAACCAAGGAACGTGTGTCAGCGTCAGCCAATCACAGGCAGAGACTGCAATACGTCCAAAGCGAGGGCTGAGAGAGAAAAAAAAATCGACTAGTCGACTACTCTCAGAGGCGTCAACCAGTGCCTCTATAGTCGACTAATCGACTAGTCGACTTTTGTGTTAATGCCCTAGGGGAAAGTATAAAAAACACTACTGCAATCAACATTTTCCTCTCGCAATCTATTTAAGAGTGTAATTTAATCAACATTCTACCTCTCTCTCTCTCTCTCTCTCTCCCTCTCTCTCTCTCTCTCTGTCTGTCTGTCTGTCTGTGTCTCTCTCTGTGTCTGCCTCTGTCTTTGTGTGTGTGTGTCTCTCTCTGTTTCTGTCTCTCTTTGTCTGTCTCTCTTTCTGTCTGTCTCGCTCTGTCTGTCTGTCTGTCTCTCTGTCTGTCTGTCTCTCTCTTTGTCTGTCTCTCTCTTTGTCTGTCTCTCGCTCTGTCTGTCTCTCTTTCTGTCTCTCTCTCTCTCTCTTTCTCTCTCTCTCTCTCTCTCTCTCTCTCTCTCTCTCTGTAATCACTCTATCATGCTGCTGGCTTCTGCTTGACTCCATTTGTGATGGTCTGTTTCATCTGATGCATAAACAGCAGCCAGCTTGCTCCCTCACCCAAATGAACTTTCTCCCATTCTCTCTCACTCTCTTTTTTCATCCTGCTTTCTCCCACAGGTTTGCATTAAGGATTTTACTGGGGGATTGGGCCTCCAAGCAAAAGCTCTTTTTTTTTAAACATGATTCCACAGGAAATATAAGAGTCATTTTAAATGGTCAGCCAAAAGGTAATATGAAAATGTTACAAAATACTTTACTTTAACTCAACATCTACTTTTATAGTCAGGTTCCTGAAACATACATTTTTCATTGAGGGTCAGTTAGGCTGCGTCTAAACATCAAAAATGCGATATATATTTAAATATCTAGATTTTACAACTGTGGACCAGCTGTATACACTTAGGATGGTCCTGGAGGGTGCATGGGAGTTTGCCCAACCAGTCTACATGTGATTTGTAGATATGGAAATGGCATCCAAACATGTCCCTTGTGGACTTAATCCTGGAACTTAAAACAGGATCCTGTTTGTGGACTTCATCACCATTGTCCCTGAACATATCTCCTCCAAACTCTCCCAGCTCAAAATGTCACCTGCTATCTCAGTGGATGTTAGTGGATCACAAGCGTCCTGAGAGAAAGGAAGAAGCATGTTAGGCAGGGGGAGATCCCTTCTGAAACATGGTCCCCAAGTACAAAGATCACATACGATCCTAATGCATTTTTACCCTGCTGTCATTGAGTCTCTCCTGCACTCCTCCACAGTCTGGTATGGAGAAGTCACTAAACAGGATAGAAACAGACTGCAGTGCACTCTATTGGCCTGCCCTCTATCCAGGACCTGTACATCTCAAGAACCAGGAAATGTGCAGTGAAAATCATCACATACACCTCACACCCTGGACACAGACTTTTTGACCCATTGCACTCTGGCAGATGATCTAGAGTCTGCAGAACTGTCACACTGGTTCAAACCTGCAGTACTGCAATTGCACTTTATGTACACTCTGTGTTGTATACATTCTGTATGCTTTGAATTTAATGTATATACGATTATTATTGTGTAATTTTAATTGTCAATTCCTTTCCAGGCTTGAGCGCTCAGCCCCTGCATTTTTGTTCCACGGAGTAATCTCTGTAGGAGAGCAGATGTAAATAACTTACCAAGTGCAGAGAAGTGGAGGCTCAATTTACCAGGCGGTTTTCTTGTCCTCTTAAAATCTTTGAGCGTCTCAGCTCTCACCAATCACACCACAGCTTGGGAAATCCCCAATTTGTGTAATCAGCCCTGAGAGGTGGACATATGATTGACTCATCCCCTACACATGTCCCCAAAACCTGTCCCCATCCCAGTAAATGGCGCCATCCTCAGACACTGATCCACAAACCTCCAAAACTGCCCCACTCCCCTGCTGATGGAAGTGTGCGCCTGCTCCTACACCCGCTCCGCCCAGCCCAGGTACTCCACCCAGCTGTGTGGCAGCCCATGGCAATATGCCTGAAGGAATTGTTTCAGTTCCTGCTCCAAACGTTCAGCCTGAACGTTCAGACTTTGTGTAATATCCAGAGGTCAATTTAACAGTGGTTTCCAGTTTCTAAAAAAGGCATTCCATACCCTGGAAATGAACCAAGGACCTCGGTTGGAGAGGATGTCCTCTGAGAGGCCAAAAGGTAGGAACACGGCTTGGAAAAGCACCTCCGCTACCTCACGGGCTGTGGGGAGTGCTTTAATGGGGAGGAACCTGACCCCCTTCGAAAACCGGTCTACCACCACCAACACAATAGTGTACACTTTTCACACTATAAGTCCACAGCAATTGATGCCCCTATTATTTCAGAGGGAAAAATAATTTCGTCTGTTTCACGATTTTCTGGCATGGAATAATGCCTAGAGAGGACATCCACCTTAACGGTGCTGGAACATGATCTGTACTTTATCTCATAACTGAAGTGGCTAAATAACAGGGCTCCCCAAACCTGTCTAAGGCCCAGGGTAAGAGACCTCCACAGCATATTATTTTGGTGGTGTACTAAGATGCTTTTCTGCCAAATAAACCCCATTTGGACCTCAGAAGAACAAAGGAAATGAACGCAACATGGACCACAGAGTGAAATTCCTGCACATTTATTAGTTAAACCACAATACAGAAAAGCTGGTTCCCAATACTATTATTCAATACTGTCTTTACACACACACATGAACTCACACACCATCTAATTTTATTTGTGATGGTGGAAAACACAGCAATAATGGACACATAGGCTTAGGGAGATAGTGGACACTGTAAACCCTCTTAAGGGCATTAAATATAGTTAGGGAGATACAGTTTTACAATGTGGTCAGGACCAAAGCTCTGTCAATAAATGTGCTCATGATCAAGGGAAAAAAGGGCAAAGGAAAACAAAACAAACATAAAGAAAAGAATCTCCAAGTCCCTGGGCCTCGTTGCTCTCACCAGAGGCCCACTCCACTAAAATAAACAAAAACACAACACAAAAAAAGTGTATGTACTCCCTTCACATGCTGGCCCACTCACTGCTCATCCCTCTTTGCCTTTCCACACTCCCTGGTGGGGACGAGCTGCAACCCCCACTCTTCTTTGGTTTCCATGTCCAATGCCTCCAACACCTCCCTTTCTTCTGGTTAGGGTACGCAGCAAGTCTTCAGGCACTCCAGTCTCGGCTCCGGTCCACGGCTGCACTTCTGCCTCGCAATCCTTTTCCCTCCTTTCCTCCACTGTCCTGTTTTCCTTGCTGAACACTTACCAGTCACCCCCGGGTACCTGCAATGGGGGAAAGGTAACACACAACGCACACACACACAGAGTGGCCGCCGCTCCAAGGTCCCGGCTCCAGAGAGGACTTAAACCACGGCGCCATGGTTCACTCTCAATCCAAAAGTCCCAGAACCCTGAAACAGTCAAAGACGGTGGTTTAAAGTCCAAGCCTACAGTCGTTCTCACTGTGCTTCTCCCACTTGTCCCCCCTCCATTTGCTTGGCTACCATATTTTTGTTCATCCTGACCAGTCGATCGCTGCAAAGGGCAGGACTTCCCGAGGACCCCTCACACTATCCATGACGCTTCCCGAGTAAAATTTAGCTCCACAAAAGGTAAGGGACAATATACATATACAACATAAACAAATAAGCAAAATAAACAAATAAACAACCCAGTTAAGTGCAGACACAACACATGTGCTTCGCTTGGCAAATGTACTCCAGGTTTCTGTGGTCTGTAAACACAGTAAAAGGTTATATTGTAGTTGCTCTCTGTGTCCAATAGTTTTTTCGAGAAGAAGGCACAAGTATGTAATATGCAGGAGGCTTCATTATACTGGGACAGCACCTCACCTATGCCAACATCTGAAGCATCTACCTCAACGACAAATGGATTTGTCAGATCGAGGAGCTTCAAAATTGGAGAGGTAATAAATAAGATCTTCAAATGCTCGAAAGCTTGCCTAGCTGACCTTTATAGTTTTAGGCTTGTTTTTTAAAAGCCAGGTTAGTGATGCTGCCACAGTACTAAAGTTGTTGATAAATTGACAGTAGAAGTTTGTGGCCACTCGGTTACTGAATCCACCTTACACTTGTCCATCCTGACCACCCCGGGCCCTATGCAATATCTCAAAAATGATATTTCGTCAACGTGAAACTCAATTTTGTCTACTTTAATGTAAAGCTCATGCTTTAGGAGTTGGCAGAGGACCATGCGAACATGTTCAGTGTGCTCCATCCTGCTTCTAATGTACACCAAAATATTGTCTATGTAGACGATCACCAATTTATTAAGCATGTCTCTAAAGTCTATCCTGTTGTAAGCACTCCAGAGGTCAAACATGGTGAATATTTAGGCCTAACAGAGTTGCTCTATGGCCGGGGAGAAGAGAGGGAGAGGGTGTGGATACTTGACAGTAACCGAGTTCAGTTTAATATACTCCACCATGGCTAATTTCTCTTCTCCAAAAGAGAATAGACCTGTGCCCGGGGAGGCTTTTTGTCTGGCAAAAGTCGCACAATCCCAGGGATGCTTGGGATGGACTAAATACCTCTAAGCTGGTGATACTGTGAGGGCATGTTGGTAGGGGCCTCATCCTGTGGAATTTCCAGAGATGTGGCTGCCAAAGTGGTAAGTGTAAGATGGCTATGGCAGCTACACCCGCATTGTCTCACCCTCACAGTATACCAGTCGAACACAGGGTGGAGGGAACTCAGCCAGGGCAGGCTCAGTACCATGATGGAGTTCTGATGCTTTAAAACATAACATTTTTATTTCTTCTCATGGTCTGGGTTCACTCTAGCACTAAAAGGCACACTACCCCCTATCAGCTACCCATCCAAAACACATACAGGGACAGGGTTCTTTAGTATCTCCACCGTCCCCCTGGACTCAAAGTTCCTGCCCGATCCAGAATCTACCAAGGCAGAAACAGAAAAAGTTTTGTTAAGCACTCACAACATGCACAGTCATTTTACATAAATTGCTCTCTGGAGCTTGTGAAAATGTACAAAGTGTGATAGGCTCAACCTTTTTCAGACTGGGGCAGGTGAACAACTGGTGCCCCTCATTGTTGTGATGGGATTTGTTGATTTGGGGAGAACTCTCATGGTTTTTGTGCTGGCCATTGGGTGGTGGGTCTTGAAGTGTTGGTCAAGCCAAATGCTCATCTCAATGACCTTCTTCTTGACAGGCCAACTCCAATTGAAATTCGGAAATTTGAAACTCAACCCCTTTTTGAACACTGCAATCAGTGCCAGAGCGTTCCAGCCACTTTCTGCTGCAACAATTCGGAATCTCAACAAATAATCTGCAGCTGAGTCCTCTCCTTGCCTGAGCTGCAGGAGCCTGTTACTGGATGCCTGACCTTGGTCCGGGAAATTAAATGTTACCTTCAACTTCGCCCGTAAATCCTCAAAGTCCAGCACTTGGCTCTCTTCAGCTGCTCAGAGCGCTGTTGCCCAGTCCAGAGCCTGGATTACTACGGAAAATTTCTGCACAGGGGTGATTTCAGGAAATGAAATCAAAATACAGATGCTGCAAAATACAGATCATATTCCAGTAAGACATTCTTGCATGAAGTAGGGTTTCTTTCATACCTTTTTGGGGAGTGAGACATGATGGGAGCCCTCACGAAAGACTGGGTGGCCTGCTGTCATCAGCTGCCTTATCATCTCACTTAAGTGTGCCAGCTGGTTCTGGTGATTGGCTACCTGTTGTGGTAGTGGTTCCCCGTCTCTGGACAAGGGGATCGAGGAGGCGTCCATGGGTATGGCTGGGTCATCTGTCATTGTGTACTGCAGGGAAAGTACACACAACCAGAACCAAAACAGATTGTTGAGATACTTTATTTACAACCCCAAAGGTCTACCCTCCTGGGTGCACACGAATGCTTCATTGAATGGAAGTCCCTTAAACTAATTCACTGTCCCTTTTTTCAGTCCACGGTCAGTGAGACATTGCCACCCAGTCTTCAACTCCAGAGGGCTCTCACTCCTGCAGAGGACAGACTGATCACAAAGACACACAATGCAGTGTCACCCCTTTGCACCGATTGTCAACTCATCGGACTTGGGTGCTATGCCCCTGCATTGTCTCATTCCACTGTCACTGGAAAAGTCACTGTAGGAGAGTATACACTTTACTTCTTTTTTCCAGAGTCCTCAACTGCTACAAACTCTTCCACCCATGAGGGTGACCCAGCACCGTCCTTCTCATGGGTGTACACACACACACTCTCACTCCACCAATCATACCACGGCTTGGGAAATCCCCAATTTGATGAATGTGTGTGTGTGTGTGAAAGCATACATCCTCAGTGAATAAGAAGCTTACCTACATGTCACCACATGAAAGGTGAATTAGTTAATAAACACAAGTAAATGGTCAACCTTTCATGACAATATGGTCTGTTTTCACCTCAGGTGTAGTAGTGCTGATCTAGAATCAGTTTTCACTGCAAAAACTGTTATAAATACATAGGAATCTGATCCAACTATTTCCTTCCATTTAATGTGGGTGTCTTTAGATGTGATATTTTGTTCACGTTTGTTACTCAGTGTAAGTCATACTGTAACCCAAACAACATTCATAAGTCTGTTAAGATTATATTGTTGTCATTCTCACTCTGGTGGTTGTTCTGGCATGTAATGCCTCCAAGCCCCCACAAACAGATGCATACACAAACACACCCTACAGTGGCCCCCTATTGTCTGTCTGAGCAGGTGTGTGACAGGAGACAAGTTAGAAAAGTGTTTGGTGGTTCAGCAAGGTGGGGCTACCCAAGAGAAGCTTTACTGGCCTTTACACACTTTTGCACACACACACAGACAGCCCAAGCCCTGGCATTTCCAGGCAGGTTAAGGATGAGACCTGGTTTTATACCTTATCTCTGACTGAGAGTTTGGCCACTGTCTGCTGAAGTGTCCCTTGGGGCGTGTGGTTAGGACCCCTCTTTGTGTCTGCCCTCTGTACTGCATGCTTCTTTATCAGCAGTTACCTCAGCTTGGGTACAGTCACAGAGGTGAGGGGCCCTCTGCTTCCATGTCCTCCTCCTGCCGCCACGTGGAATGCTATCTCTCTCGAAAATGCCAAACAACTATCTGACATTTCAGCTGCATGGACTGATTTGCAGTAACACCACACCTGAGAGAGTGTATGTGGGTGTGTTCTTGTGTGAGAAAGAGAGAGAGAGGACCCCATAGATCTATTGGCTGTAAAAAATATTACTAGGAGTTGTAAAAAATGTACTTGGTAGGGTTTAACAGATAGGGCATAAAAAATTACCAAATTTTCCACAGATAAATGTCACAGACACAATGTGACCATCATATTAAGCCCAGAAGCTTGATAACCAGGCTGAATATCATGTTTATTTAACCTGCTATTTGGTAATGCTGTGCAAGACACACACGTCAAGTAACACCCTAATATTGTTAATAAAATTAACATTAATTGACAAAGGCATAACGTTTCATGGCTTATTGCTTTAATATGGGCCACATGATCTGGTTATTAAACATTGTATTTTGAAACACTCTACTTGAAACTATTTGTATTAAAAATCAAGCAAAATTGTGTTACTATGATGGTTTTAATCAATATTGATTAAATAATCAATATTGATCTACAGTGTGTAGTTTATACAGTTTGTCAGTAAGAATTGTGTAGTGAATGCTCCAAACCTAGAGCTTATTCAGTAATTGCAATTCTGTCCTAACCCACACAAATGGAACGAAAAACCCATAATAGATGTGGCCATTAAGTGTTATTGTTGCTAAGTGTGTCACGTGGCAATTCTTTTTTTCATGCCATTCCAGTTGGCCAAACAAATAACATTCCACAGCCTTCTGTGATGAATATGGCTTTAAGTTTTAAATAATGTATAGGACTGTCTGAGAATCTGCCCTGACAGTGAGAAGTGTCTGTAAAAGTTTGTTAGCGGGCTAGCAGAGCAACTTTTTACAGTGCGTGCTGAGTTAATGCCACCAAACACTAATTGTGTGCTTTGGTACTGAGCTTGGCTTTGATGTGTGTGTGTGTGTGTGGGGGGGGGTGTTTATGAAGGTGTTTCTTATTGCATCTGTTCCTCTCCATGGGGTGCTAATGAACAGTCTTACTCACCTTGGCTAGAGATGTAGAGAAAGAGAGAAGGTGCACAAAGTATCCAGGGGAGCTGAGACTTCAGACAGCATGGAGGTGCCCTATCTCTCACTCTCTTTCTTTTTCTCTCTCTATCACACTTGTTTACACTCTCATCTTCACACACAGATACATGCATACATACAAATAGGCTTCACTGATAGGAAATCGGAAAATGTCTTTTTTTACGCAACAATGCCATTATTTTTTTTCAAGGCTAGTAGATACAAAGGTTGTTGTTTTGATTTCAGGAAGGGATGTTTTGTGTGTGTGTATTGTGTGTGTGTGTGTGTGTGTGTGTGTGTGTGTCAAATAGAGAGAATGTGTGAGAGACAGAGAAAGACAGAAAGAGAATGCTTTGATTATTGTATAAAAAAACCTATTAGAGCTGAAGAAATTTTATCAGAGGTGGTCAATTCTGACTGGTAAATGAATAAAAAATGCCCCATATATTCTTAAATAACCTTGACTGAAAGATCATTGACAAAATGTGAGCATAGTGTGATAATCTCGCTAAATATTATATTGATTGAGTGAGTTATTTGGTATGCCCAGTATCTTATAATATTAATGTAATTAATTGTAACATATAAAATCAGGGTAATGCCTGGCCTTTCATGGCTTATCACATGACAGCACTATTTGAGATTACCTAAGAACTTGCCATGGTCATCCCAGTGATCCTCCAACAAATCATTTTTACAAAGTCCAAGTCAAGTCTCAAGTCTTTGTTTTCGAGTGGCAATGTTAAGTAAAATCTTAAATTATTAGTCCCAGGTCCAAGTCTATGGGGTGCAGTTTGTAAAAATAGCTTAACAAAGGTGTCGTTTTTTTCATAATTTAAATTCATTTTTTCACCCAATTTTCGCACATTTAGAGCTAAATGTGTTTAAAAAGTAAATATTGCACTCTAAAACGAAATGTTGCACTTTTACAAATGGCAACTCTAAATGAGGGATTTTTAAGGGGTCTAAATGTTTAGAGGATATGCTAATTGGCCATGCTCTGTGATTACAATTAGTGATGGGAAGTTCGGATCATTTTACCGACTCTGGTCTTTGAGTCTCGCTCAGCAAAATGAACAAAACTTTTTTCGAGTCATTCGAGTCATTTTGTTCATTTTAGTAAAATATAATTAAAATGTTACGTGTTACTTCCCTAACATATCTACTGCTTACACAAACATTGATCATACTAAAAACAAGACAAAACTATAATTCTATAAGGAACAGAAAAGTTTAATTCATAGTTTACCTGTGTCTTTAATCTATGATACACTCACCTCGCCTCTTATCTGACAAGTTATCGGGTTTCAGTCGTTCGTTCATCACCTGACAGCTTATTTATCTAACCAATGCAGGCTGAGCTGGAAAGAGTATTGATTAGTTCTAATCTCGAGACTTCGGGTTTGAGTCGTTGATTAGTTCATATCTTGTGTCTTCGGGTTTGAGTTGTTGATTTGTTCACCTCTCGAGTCTTCGGGTTAGAGTCGTTGATTAGTTCATCTCTCGAGTATTCGTGTTTGAGTCGTTGATTAGTTCATATCTCTTGTCTTCGGGTTTGAGTCGTTGATTAGTTAATCTCTCGAGTCTTCGGGATTGAGTCGTTGAATAGTTCATCACTTGAGTCTTCGGGTTTGAGTCATTGATCGTTTTGTGGTAGACTGTGTCT
>JBBKCR010000016.1:974552-987672 GCA_037577295.1 Ladigesia roloffi
ACCAGACTGCTACGGCTAAAGCTAATAATCTGCGTTTGTGTTCTACTGAGAAAACAATGTCACCTTCGACTTGGATGCCCTGGGGGTAAGCAAATAAACATCAAATTTTTACTTTTGGCTGAACTGTCGCTTTAACGCCGGTAACGGCCCACCACTAATATATATATATACTTTAGAACATGCGAAGCTATCAGTCTAATGTAGCAAATGAGCAATGGAAGGGAATGTACAATGCAAATTTTTTAGTGCTAGTCTACCGTTGCATTTGTTCCCTGTGAGTCACTGTCTGGTATATGTATAGGTTTTAGATCATATGGATGGACTTGTAAACATTACAGGAGAAGAGACAACACTAAATACACTGCTGGTTTTGTCTTTAACATGATGACACAGCTGGTCCATAATCATACACATTACAAATGTCCTGCGACCACATGAGCCCTGGATACCTCTGAAAGTTTGGTTGTATTACACTGTCTCTCCAGAATGCCTTGCACCCCTTCATGTACCCTTTCATGCCTGTACTTAGTATTGTCCATTTAACACTCAGGACATATGTTAATGCCAGGTTAAAATGGGGCCTGGGATATGTTGCCTATATTGCAGCCAGTTGGGAATAAAATGTTAATTGAATACCCAAATATTCCATATGGATACGATGAAAAAACTTGGGACTAGCAACATTAACACTTTTTAAGGTTAATTCTTTTAGTTTGGAATTTCAGTTTAGTCTTTGTACTTGCAATTAAGTATTATTGCTTAATACTTCAAATCAATTAGCAAGAGCAGATTTTTATAATTAGCATGAAGCATTAGCCCATTTTGTCATGTGCAGACCTCTGTTTCTGCTTGATCTCTTTGAAAGAGCAAAGAGCAAAAGTGTGACAGGGAATATTTGGCTGTTCATTTAAAATGCAAATGACATTGTTATCCATTCAAAGGCGTATTCCAATTAAAATAGTGCCATTAATGTGATGAAAGGCAGCAAGGTGGGGGGAGTTTGAGGACATGATCCAGGTCCATGAGAATGAGATATTATTGACAAATAAGACTCACTGAACAACACTCCATGTCAACTTGAAAGCTAGAACTGAGCATAGACAACATTTAATAGGGATGAATATTGGCAGCCACTGTGGCATTAGTACTACAAAGGAATTGGTGATGCATCTAATGTAACTAATAAGGAAACAAGTCCCCCTCACCCAGCCTCAGAATAAAGCCCAAAGGAGGCAGAGTAACAGGAGTGGGGGGTGAGCGGGTGTGTGTGGGTGCATCATGATGAGATGGCGTGTGTGATCATTACTTGTTCGTGAATGAACATATTCGATTTAGGGTCAGGGGAAATACAAATAGAAAAAGGAGACTGATTAAATGGCTGGACAGCGAACATGCACACAAACACACGTCTGTGAGGGGAACAGGAATGCTCATATTTGCTCTAAAGATTTTTATGGAAGCTTAAGCAAGCTTTTGCAAAATAATTTGTGAAAAATCTGATTTTGTCAGTTTACCATTTTGCCTAAAATGGTCATCTAAAAGTGTTTGGTGTTCAAAATTAAATTTTAAATGAAGCTACAGGGCCTTAGCTAACAGGTAATAGAGCTTTATGAGCACCATGTTCAAACAGACTTGTAATATCTTACAACTAATAAAATGTCCATAGCAGTCATTTAAACAAAAAAATCTAAATCTAAAATGTCTTTCTGTGTTTGGAACAAAATGTTTACAAGTTCTGTTGCTCTTCTGTGAGTCCCACCTTCCTAACCCAGTATCATATGAGTATAATATGATTGGTAGCTGTTTTTTCTTGCTAGTTTGTGATTGGCTGAAGCTCTATCTGTCTTCAAGAAGCTCCAGAATTTAGTTCTGAAGCTGTGTGGAGAAGACACTTAAAAAGAGACTACAGTTGCATGGTTTATTCCAAAAAAGTGCTGCTTGTATTGATGACATGGATATAGTTTTTAGGTAGTATTTTTATGTTTAGTACTTTTTTGCTGCTTGTATTGATGACATAATTTGTTTAGATGGAAATACAAATAAAATAAATTATTCATTCTGAACACACATGTATTTGGCTGAGGCAAGGCACAATTGCATTTTTTTATGGTTTAATACATAAAGACTCAAACTCTACAGAAACAAAACAAAAATCCTCAAGAGCCTAACTGAAAAATAACATACAGTACACACATAAGTGAGGGGTCTCATGCTGAAAACAAAGGTTGAGCTGCAACTAAGACTAAAGCTCAAGGAACTTAAATACAAAACACTCTCTGACAAGAACCAAGCATAAGACACAATCATCTAAATCAAAACACAGGATAGGTGACAGCTTGACTGCAGACACAAGGATCTCTTGTGGATGGCTAATGCTGCAGATGCTCACTCTTTGGGGCTCCGAACCTGTAAGTCTGTGCAGAACCCGCTGCGCCTCTGGGTCTTTGACGAATTTATCTGTCATTTTGCAGGTTCTTTTGATGGTTTAATACATAAAGACACAAACTCTACATAAACAAAGCAAAAAGGTTGAAGGACCTAACTGAAAAACACCAAACAGTACATACATAAAGAGAGGGGTCCCATGCTGGAGACAAACTTGGTATTGTGAGGGTTGATCCACAACTAATACTCAAACTCAAGGAACATATAAACAAAAAACTCACTGACAAGAAACATCATAATCACAATAAATCATAAGAGAAAATCACTTAAAACAAAGTTCAAGTGACAACATATCTGCATAAATAGTCCAAGTTCAAAATAAAATGTGTCCCCATAAAAGTTAAATAAAACCTAAGCACTACTGTATGCTAAAACTGGACCAAAGAATGAGCATGTAGACTTAAAAATGGTTGCTAGTGTTGTTTTTAGCTGTTGTACATTTTTTGGTCTAGTTTTATTGACTTTAAATAAAACTAAAAAGGCAAACATGCTTTACTATATTTAAAGTAATTAAAATTTGGTTTACTTTAAGGATGTGAATGCATAATAGGCTAATCCAGTTGACAGTGTGCTAACTGATGAGGGGGAGTTTCAGGGAAGCTTCCAGACAGTTTACCAATGGCCACTTCATTGAGGCAAAGTAGCAAACCCCTGCTTTTGTTATGATCCTCTGCTAGTGAGGGACAGATGTAGAAGTAGGATGTGTGTGTGTGTGTGAATAAGGAGTGGGTGTCAGCTTAAGCAGGCTCCTATGTAGCTAATATATTTGCCGATTTAATTAGACCGATTGAGCCCTCACAGAGAGAGAGAGAGAGAGAGAGAGAAATGTTGCCAGCACTACACTACTTAATTACTCTCTCCGGCTCTAGCTCCCCATTCACCCACGTCTGGGGAAAAGCTTAATTAAAATCCTCATTATTTTACTTTTAATTAGTTCCCCCCTCTTTTGTTTCCTTTCACCATATGGCCGTGTTCCGAAGTCAAATTAACGTAATTGAGCTAATTAATCCGATCGCCTTAATTATTCAAAAACTCTTGATTGGGAGATGGAATCATTTCATGGGAATCAATGGAGGTTGTCATTACAGTTCACACCAGAGAACACTCTAGAAATTTCCTATTGGATGAGGACCTGACAAGGCATGGAGCTTTATTCCCCCAAAACCTACCCCCATCCCACACCAACAGAGTACAAAACACTGGGGCTCAGAATCGTTTTAGGGGTATATGGGAGGGTTAAATATCTTATACATTAAATGCTGAATTAGACTAGCATAGATTTTCTCACAGTAAAAATTATTTGTATCTATTTGTGTACATTAAGGAATTACACACTCTTTTCTTCATCCCCAATGTAGAAATTTAAATTAACAAAAAAAATCGCCCACCTAAACTGCTTCAGATGTATCCTAATCTTGCTCGTGTGTTCTCTGACATTGTACGACATACTTTTATTAATAAAAATGAACAAAAATAATGAACAAAATTAAAGCAATCATATGACTCAGACTAGTTCCTTCCTTAGACTCAAGACTGAAAATTCTGAAACTTTAGGAAAATTTATTACTACCAGCTGATGTGGAAAATGAATAAAACTTGTTTCCAATCTAAGCCTGCCCCCGCTTTGTTACAATGTAATGTCGCTGCTGCTATACTGTTACCCCCCACAGCCTTTATTGTAAAAACCCTTCACCCTGACAAAACAGCCAGCAAGCATAATAGCTAATTCAATTAGCTATTTTTGTTATTTTTTGTGTGTTTTAAAGAATTGTGAGCAGAGATGGATGCTTCAGTTGGAGAAGCTGAAAACTAAAGCTTGCACATTTACTAAACAAACATTATTTGAGACTGTAAACTAAAATTCCCTTCTAAAATCTCGAGTTCCACTTTAGAGTCAATTCCAAAGTCTTGGGCTGTTTTTATGTGTTATGTGACTCACTTTTAACCATTTCTAGAGAAAATAAAGGAGAAGAAAATACATTTTGTAAACTTGATGTTTCATTGATCACTTACTTTTAACGATATAGAACGCACTTGCAGGAGTCTTGCATGGTGTCCTACAACACTGCTCTCTCTATACCCACTACAAGAGATGCAAAGAACCTCTTTGGTGTTAAAAATTGCTCATCTCTTTTCTTCCACAGCTTGAGAATTGGAATCGCAAGCAATTAGTCTCATTTGCATGTGTTAATATGATTAATTAGAGAGCATAAACACTTTTTCCATGACAGATACCACACAGTGATCCGCACACCTGCAAAAACTTTTTGTCAGAAGAAAAAGCTTGTCAGCTAAGAGGCTTTCTTTCCTAGACCTGCTAATTGGCATCTGAATATGCCTGGCTAATTAGTAATATGCAGATTAGGCTCGGTTGGATTGAATGCGACGTGTGAGCTGGGACATGGTGGGACTTGATTTGTGGCAAGGTTTTCATTTCCATTCTTACTGAGATGTGAAGATAATAGTAATTGTGATCATTTGCATACATTAATGACTTTGCCTGATTATTTCAAATCGAATGAGGAATAAATTAATGGAGTATGAGTACCTACACTGACATTGCAAATAATTTCAGCAACAAAGATGCCAGCCATCGATCAGAGTACTGATGATGCTCAAAATTGTTAAAATTATGCCAACCTTTCTAACCAGACCTACATATAGACTTCATCAGTTTATATAGAATGAACTGAATAATTACCATGGGCATTGTATGTGGTATTTTTACTCTTACATTTTACAAGCAACTAAAGGTAGAAACCATTCGTTTAGAAATGTAATCAAATAGATGAAGCATACAAAATGGCCCCCAAACAGGAGGAGCCAAAATCAAACTCTAATTCTTCCATTTTGTGAGTGACAATTATTTCATACTGCATTTTGGCTCAAAGACAGCTTGCTCAAGGGCAGAGGGTTGCTATGGGAACTAATTTGGAAGGGGGGCTAGAGGGCTCTGTTGCGTACTTTAATTGCAACATAAACAGGTAACGTATAAAATTGTTTTGAAGCAGTGAATCGAAGGCACTGAGTCTTTAATTAGCTATGCAGCAGATTAGGCTTTATTAAATTCAAACACAGGATCAGAGCAAAGTTCAGCATTCCCAGTGCAAAAGCAGCTGCAGATAGAGCACTTAAACACATACTTGTGTGCACGCACACTCGCCCACACTCAGCGCTCACATTTAATTGCCTCTGTAATGGTCCAAGCATTCTTTTTCATTCCTTTGGGTAATCAGTTTTGCACCAGTGAGAGCAAGCTAATCACTACACAAAAACAGCAATAAACAATCCACAATATCAGTGTTGGAAAAAGAAAACAAAAAGTTTATTATGTTTGACCATACGATTGGACCATAATGAACAGCACCATTTTATTTATATCTTAACAAAAAAATAAAAAATATATGTACTTACACACCCTAAACAATATCCAAAAACACCCAAACCTTATGCTAGCTATGGAAACCACAGCCTGCAATTTCAAAATATACATTTCAAAAATAGATTCACAAGCACTGCTTAAAGGTGAAGTTCCTCACGCTGATGTGTGACAGGCAAGATTTAATAGGAGGGATTTTTCAGGTCCATGTAAGTGCCACAAATTGTTTACAAATTCTAGTCTGTATGAAATATCCCACAGAGACAATAAGACTTAAGTCTGGCCAAAAAAGGTCTGCACTTCTGTAGGACTAACTGTTGTGCGGGGTAAATATGGTTTGTTGAGTGGAGAGGGGGGAGTGAATGGAGCAAGGAAATAGAGACCTTTTAACTTTTGTGAGCAGAAGTGCAACAGTAGAGGAACATGTACAGGATATTTGTAAATGATTCCAAGGGAAAAGATCCCCTGAAGAAACTCAGGAAAGTGAACGGTGAGAAAGGAATCACAAAAGGAAGCCGCCCTCAGCAAACCTGTCAATACAAAACAGCAGTTAGAGCAACATCTTTACCTGCTCTCAACTTGCTTTTGTTAATAGAGCAATAATTAGGGATGTAATGTGTGTAACAGTTACCGTAAATTCCGGACTACAGAGCCTGAACACAAATACTTTTCATACAGTGTCTGTTACACAGCTACCTTTAAGTACACGTATGTATCAGTAGCACACAAATTGTTGCTTTTTTTTTTTTACTGTACAGTGCACAAACAACATTCCATCTCCTAACGGCTGGTAAAAATATATACTGTATATATACTGCAGCCTACCAGGAAGTCATTTTTCACCATCTTCAACTTATTTTTGTCATGGACGGGCCGTCCAGGATTGGTTTGGGAGTTTGAGCTGTCTAAACACTTGTCACAGATGTGGGCGAGATGCACATAAAACATATCAACCCGAAACGAGCCTATAAAATGTGTGCCTCCCCAAATGTCCGTCCGTATATCCGTGTCTGGCATCATGATACGAGGCAAAATGTTTTTGGCATCATGAAAAAAAACATGCATTTGCCGCACCGTATTAGCCACAGGGTTCAATTTTTGGGAAAAAAGTATCGGCTTACAGTCCGGAATTTACGGTAAGTATTTTTTCAGAACCACCACAGACTAAGTATTTGTTTATTTCCTAAAAATGACAAAAAATATTCAATTTGTTTTAAAATATAAATCTGTGGGTCAAACAGTAAACCCTCACTGTGAGATGAAGTGTGAAGTGAAGTGTGGCCAACTCCTCACTTTTTGGTCAGGCAGCACAGGGTTGCTCTGTAGGTGAGAGCTGAGGAGGGCAGCCCCTGGACGATCGTGCTCACAGAATATGGTTCCGTTTACATAGTGGAAGCGGTCGCCAGGGACCAGACGGTTTCTGCAAGTCGCACAGGAGAAACACTGGAGCAGGAAGATTCACAAAATAGATACAATTATTTAAAAATCTAATTGATGCTCGACAGAGTTAAAACAGCAAAGTGTTCCATCTAGCCTAATCTAAAGAATGAACACCAATGTTTTTATTGTTACAGTGGAAGCATCCACAAGCAGTCTCTTTGCTCTGTATTCAAATGTTTTGTGAAGAATGATGAAATATCTTGAACCTAGCTTAGACCAGTTTCCTTAGGAGAACACCCTAAAGGGAACAGCTAGGGGAAGCCCCTTCCGAACAAGACTGGGCAGGATATTTTCCAGCACATTTACTGGCCTTTAATTAAAGTTACACAGTTTTCATTCAGCCCAAATATAGTTAAATCAGCCAAGACTTATTTGTCCTCTGAAGTTTGCTTCTTTGGTTTTGCAAAAGCTGTGTGCTTCTTAGGAGTCTTGCTAACAAATCTGACCAATAAATCTGGTAGACGAGACACATCTGAAGGTATGTGAAACAAATTAAACATTTAATAACTTAAATAATGTTATATGAACAGAGGCATACAAACATTTGGCATACAAAATTACAAATACGTATTCCTGACCACTACAGCACATTTGTAGATAAAATGTACACTTCTCATTTGAACTCATATGAAAAGAAAATTTCAGATTGCGAAAATTGTCAATTTTATTTGACATTCCTTTAATTACTGACCATTTGTTACAGGTTTAGCAGCAACATGAGAAAGGTTTGCACTCCTTTCTTTTTTGTTAACGTTTGATTGTAAACATTATTCTATTCTGACATGCTTCTGTCAGATTAGCTGCTAACCTTGAGGTGGTAGACGTTGCCCTGTGCCCTCATTACCATCTCACTGGCCGGAATGGACTGACCACATGCACTGCATGCGCCTGTATGCCCAAACAATCTGAAACATGCACAGATACACACAGATACACACAGTACATAAGTTATCTGAGGTATGTCATCACATTATTTTAAAAATGCCACCAGCAGTATAGATTACATATACTAGAACACCATTAGGCACACCAAACTTGTATCAAAACTTAGCATATTGTCAGGCAATTTATTTAAAAGGCTTTGAAGCCACATTTCTGTCTTCTGGGCAGGCATTCATCAGAACCTGGTGAAGTGCGCCCAGCACATGGAAATGAGTCTGATGCAAATCAAAGTAAGAAAAGCATGTCAATCAGCCCAGGCTAGCCTGCTACAGACAAATTAACTCAGGTTATTTGCATTGTAAATCAGAAAGTCTTCACCAACACAGCCCATATTCTAGTATAAACTGGTGAGGAGGGTTTTTTTTCTAATACATTGGGGAGGAGGGAAACAAATGCAATTCAAGTAAACTTCAAGGGATGCTTTGCCCAAAAATCTCATTCAAATTACTCCAAATTTTACTTGCTGTCAAATTTGTTTTGGTTTTGCATGGAACTAATAATTGGGTTGACCCCAATAGCATTTAGATTAAGTATTAGTAGGTATTCACAAACGAATAAAAATATTTACATAATAATTTACCCCAATTTCATTAAAAAATCTGTATGAAATCAAGCTGTTTTGCGCTGCCTGTTGCTGTAAGAGCTACAATTGTAGCTTATATAGTATATATCCTTTGTAGCTTAGAGATGGTAAGGCCACTATGAATTTGTATTGTTTCATTACTGCCACATTATTTTTCAAGCAATAGAAGTTTATTATTTTCCACTGTCCGTAATGCGAACCAGACATCTACATTATTACACTCTTTTCTTTACATTACAGAAATCTTTGAGTAAACTCGAAAAACCAAAATGGTTTCATACACCAGGATATACGGTTATTTATTAAAATGGACAAAAATATTCACAAAAATTCAGCCTTTTATGTTGCTGCTCTTTACTTTAGCTATATGACATAAATGTATTTGGTGCAGTTTGTTTTTCAGCAAAAAAAAAGTTAAAAGTGCACAGCACAAACTCCCAGTTAGGCTTAAGCGCTGGCGTCTGACCTTATGTAGTCGGTCTTGCAGAGGATCATGCCCCCTTTGCTGTAACAGGTGGTGCCAATCTCACCAAGCTGGGCCTGGCAGCACGAACATTTCAGACAGCGTGTGTGCCAGTAGCGCTCCATGGAGAAGAGCAGGAAACGGTCTGAGATTCGCCCTCCGCACCCTGCACATGCCCGAGACGAGCACACACTCGGGACCTGGCTGTTCACCATACCTGCAGGAGAACACAATGAAAAACTCAGCATCAACAATGTTGAACAGCACAGTAACCTTAAAATAACTCCCAACTCTCCCAACGTTGCATTTGATAAGCAGTGGACTGAGAGCAAAATAATTTTAATGGACAAAGTAGGGGGCCAAAATGAGACTTCACTCTTGAATAACTAGTTTATACAAACACCTGAAAGCTTATTAATGTACCGGTAACTACAGACAGATTAAGAAAGAAGCCTCTATGATCACGTTGTGCCAGATTATCTGAGAGAAGGACTTCTTATGGGTGGGTTTCATGACATGTAACCCAACACAGGCACAGCAACAAAGTTTGGAAACTGGAAACTGACTTCAAACATGTGGTCGCAATTGCATCAGGAACAGCACACCAATGGGCAGAGCAAGACTACTGTGATCAGATTTATACGATAACAACTATCGTCCTTTTAAAACAAACTTTTGCATCTGATCACTGCTGCCAATATGTGTATATAAAGATATACAATATTTCATGTAAAAATGATTTTGTCTGTGAAGCACCATGTAAACCAGCCCATGCTACACATACTTTTACCAACCTGCATTATGGGGAAATGTAATGAATTAATGTGATGTACACAAAATCAGTCTATATCAAATACAAACATGCATGCTTTTTATTTTAGCAGTTTTTGACTACAAATTATTATGATACTACTGCACTTCCTCAGATTTTGTTCGTGTGTAGACTATGTACCTGTCCCTTCATCCTTAAAGTTGGTCTAGGAGTCTGTCTCAGAATTGTGAAGGTTCTGGTAAGCAACGAGACTCACAGCCTAAATTCAAATCTGTTAAAAGTACAACTGTACATTTAGCCCATTTTTAGCCTGGAAATGAAGCAAATCAATATACACACATATCCACCACATCCATCACAATGCTGGTTTCCTAACTGGCAATAAAGTTGCACGGACATTATAACCAGCTTCTGAATCAGATCAATCAAAAGACCACAGTCCAGATAACAGAGCAGAACAATAATGCATGTATGTAACAGGCAAAATGGAGGAGGTATAAAAGTCAGGTCCTAAAATGACAAATAAACTTAATATAACGTGTTTAGAGAAGCAGCTCTTTGCATTTATTTAACGTAAGAGCATATAAGACACGCGGTATTCTGATCTATTGTACACACAAACAACACAGCTGAGCTCAAAACAACACGTTTACATCTAGATAACTCCACTTTTGACGCTCCTCTTTTAGTTGAGTTTAAACTCTGAGAGGATCCAATTTTGGCTCGAGTTAAGCCGAGAGGAGTAGGAAGAAGATTCCTGAGAGGAAGATAAAGCATCTCACCTTAAGTTAGTGCAATTCCTGCACCTTAAATTTTGACTCGAAGTAATGTCAGTCACTATCCGAAGAGAAAGCAGCGAGGAAAACTTTTTTTCTTCCCTTATTCGCGAAAATGAACGACACCCACCGTAGCTCAAGGTAACTTCAGTGTAGATTTACTGCCGATTTAACTCGGGTTTGGTTTATTTAACCGACTGCTACACATAATTTAAATAACACGGTGACGGTCTTGCTTGGTCAAGGCGACAATATATCGTTTTTCTCCCTCACGAACATTCACTTCTACTACCTCCTTTTATCTCTACCCGACTTAACATTCTCTATTGACGCTGGTATTTATGTAGTTTTGGCGTGGCGTCATGGAGTTGTGGACTCTGGGGCCAATAAGAATAGATTGGGGCGTGACTTACAGCAAACAGTTTTCAGGGTTATTTGCATATTTCTATAGAAACTGGACGACACACAACACTATATGGACAAAAGAACACACACACACACACACACCTGCTTTCCAGGATTTGGGCTGCTAAGCCCAGTGTTGCCAGATGCACGATCATTTTATTTTAAACCCTTCATTTTTATGGCTAAGCAATTTCATTAACAAGGTAGCCTACACATCTCTGTTTTCATCCGGCTGCGCAGACATTGCGGCGTGTTATGCTTAGTCGTCTCATGTGTCTTTAAAGCCAATGAACGCACGACGTAACACTCGGTGACTCACAAAGTAGACAATAATGAGTGTTTTGTGTGTGAATTTGCATGGCTGAGTTGCAGTTACGGAAGACGCAAAGAGTAAGCATAAGCAACATCGCAATCAGACTTACGAAATGAATGGATGAAAGACCCCAGTTTTACTGGGTGTGTGAATACCCGATCCGTGCCGGTGGCCCATTCTGGGTTGCCAGATCTGAGCGACAGTTATCAGCCCAAACCCAACATAAAACCCGCACACCTCAATAAAACCAGCCCAAATTTACACCTAGTAAAAAAACTTACGTTGAACGTAAAAGTACAGTCGTAGCCTGATAAAGAGCATGACATTATAAACAGTTTTATAAAATAAACTCAGAAAAATGCGCAAACAAGCTTCCTTCTCAGTAAGTCACGTACAGTTTTTACGGATCTTACCTTTTCGAAGTTTATTACTTTTTTCTTGATCTGAAGAATGTTGAACACTAATAACTGTATCACCCGTTCCTGCACAGACCAGAGCGCACATCCATTAGGCTTGAGAGGAGCGGCAGACCAATTCAATTTCTCGTGTCTTCCTTTAGCAGCGTCACTTGGGAAACTATCCCCTCAACGCGAGCATTAGAGATGGGCAGAGTGAGCAATCTGATTGCACTCAGGGAAGTTCTTTAAAACAACTATTTCCACCAGCATCGTTGAATTCTTTAACATCAAGCTAAAGAGCGCCTGGCTGATCTTACGTTTCTCCACTGGCTTTTAAAGATGTCTTCTGGACATTAAAATCAGTAGGTAAGTCTGACTCGAGTGGCGCCATGTTCCTTCAAATCATTAATTTGCACTCGAATTTCTGTGTTACAATACTTGCAACGAGCTTTCGAGTCATCTTCTGGCACAGAGGATAAGTCTCCTATTTTTTCTGTAAAGTTTATTGGTTTTCCCCATTTCGGAATGATGCTATCTTTAGGTAAAGTTTAAGAAAGAAGGTCCAGTCTTCTCTCTGTGACTTGTTGGAAAATTTTAAATTCTTTCGGCGCTTATAACAAGTGAACAATACAATTTCACTGTGATGTTTGTTTAACCACTGATGATCAGTGTTGCCAACTTAGCGACTTTGTCGCTAGATTTAGTGACTTTGCAAACTCCCTTGACAACTTTATTTTAAGCGCCTAGCGACTTTTGGACAAACCTTAGCAACTTTCAAAATGTCGCCAGTACTGTCCTGAAAGCGCGAGGTCTTGCTTTCCCGGTACAGTTCCTCGTGTCTGGTCTGATCAGCGAGCGCTGATTCCCGTGACTGTACGGCAGCTCACATAGATGGGAATGGGTTGCGCATGTGCAAAAGGTGTTGCTACCGAGCAATCACTTACCTGCTTCTCCTTTGCTTGAAACAAAACCATTTAGAACCAAGGTAATAATATATTATAATAATAATATATTTATATTGGACACGTGAGGAAGGATTAGAAAAAACATGCAAATACGACTTAAAGGGATAATCACCCAAAAATTAAAATGTGATGTTTATTTGCTTACCCCCAGGGCATCCAAGTCAAACGCAGATTATTAGCTTTAGCCGTGGCAGTCTGGTAGTCATTTAATGGAAGTGGATGGGCATCAAGCCTTTCAA
>JBBKCR010000016.1:994038-1009458 GCA_037577295.1 Ladigesia roloffi
GACTACCAGACTGTTACGGCTAAAGCTAATAATCTGCGTTTGTGTTCTGCTGAGAAAAAAAAGTCACCTTCGACTTGTATGCCCCGGGGGAAAGCAAATAAACATCAAATTTTCATTTTTGGGTGAACTATCGCTTTAATGAAGTGGTATGTGAATGAAGAACTGGCCTAAAGCAGCAGAGGGGCTAACTATCAACCATCTCAAATAGCTGAGAAAAGAAAAATAGGGGGAAAAAAGAGGTTTTGGGGAAAACAATCACAGCCAGGCCTTTCTTCAGCCAGCTTTTTCAAAATGTTAAGCATATTGAAGTCACTCAGGCACATTTTCTGTGCCCTGTGTGCATGAATATGTATGTGTCTGTACTGAAGTGTGTTGTGCGAGTAAATCATCATTGTAAAGACCAGTAAAATATCAGTGTAAATGGCAGTTTGACAGAAACATCTCCTTTTGTTTTGTAGAAAATTCTGATAAAATCTGAACATGCACATCACATCTGCATGTTCTCCATGAGATCACAACAAGCTAATTAACCACACATAATTTGAGCACCACCTGGAAACATAAACAAAATTGAATGATTGTTAGTCTGCAGAACTAACACTAATACTAACAATAAAGCATCAGGATAGTTCGACAGAAACATCTCGTCTTGCTTCATTAAGAATTCAGATAAAATCAGTCCATGTTTTTTTATCACTGGCGAGAACAAATTTTCACTCCCAAACAAGCACAATATTTCATGCCTGGACTGAAACTGAGTTCTAGACCAGGACAAAAACCTAGAACTCAGACCAACGCTCCTTTTTCGAGGGGGAACTGGGACACTCCACTTGCACCTCGCCCCGCCTCCAAACACAGCTTAAAACAAGGGATCGTACCTTGTGTGTTTTTCATTAATTGAAAGGCCTAATTAGGCCCCATGAGTTCCATCCTATTACCCCTTGGTTAATTACAGCAGCTACAGAGAGACAAAGTCCCAAATAAAGACACAGTAAAGAAAGAGAGAAAGAGAGAAAGTGTGTGAGAGAAAAGAACCAGGGAAAGCTTGAGTGAAAGTGTTTGAGAGTGTGAAAGAGAGAAAAGGAGAAAAAGAAAATGAGAGCAAGAAGCAGAGGTGGGGGAGAGAGAGATACGAGGAAAGAGAGAGGGAGAGAGAGAGAGAGAGAGAGAGAGAAAGAGAGAGAGAGAGGGAGAGAGAGAGAAAGTCTGACCTGTTTATTTCTTGCTGTTGTTCTGGGACTTCGCATTCCAAAAAGGAACAGATGTCTATTTTTTTGTGTGTGTTTATTTTTGGCAGTGAATTTTGTTGCTCTGGCACAGCTGTTTATTTTCCAGTGTGGTTCGCCTAAATTCAGTCCATTAAAGATTTACCAAGTGAAGCAGTGCGCCATCAAGGGGCTCCCGGAGAGTAGTGTATAGGGACAGTACTCAGTGGTACCAATAGCAATCCTGGGATTGGAACCCATGACCTTCCGATAAAAGGGAAATTTCCTTAACAGGTGACAGCAAAGTTTTGTCACTAAACCACATTATTCTTATTCATGCACATTATTACACATCATTAATATTCATGACAGAACCATAACCAGGTTTGTATCTCAAATCCTTTGCTCATTCAATAAGCAAGCCTACAAGCATTGCCAACACATCTCAAGCCTGGACAATGTCCAGTAATGACAATGTCTCCCCCTCATTAAAAACTGTAAACACAAGCTTAGTGGGGCTTTTGATTGATTTTCAAGTTTCGACAAGAAATTACATCTGTGCAGCACAAGAGTCACAGATATATTTGTGGGAATGTAGCTCCAAAATTAGGGCAGTGGTCTGCTCCCACGATTGAGAATGCCTGCATGTAGATTAAGAGAGTGGAGAACTCCACAACATATTTTGTTGACTGCTAGCCTCTAAAAATGATTGTATTGATTGAAATATATCTCCATTAGAGGTGTTATTAATGCTGATTAAATGCTCCATATGGCTTTAACCCAGCCCAGTTCTGTAAAATGAAGGAGACAAGAATGCGCTGCTTGACCCAGTGAGTGTGAAATTTACATTTAATTCAATTCAATTCAATTCAATTCAATTGTATTTATATTGTGCTTTTTACAACCAGATTGTTACAAAGCAGCTTTACAGAGTCCAGGTCCGAGCCCCTAGTGAGTAAGCATAAGGCGACAGAGGCGAGGGGAAACTCCCTCAGATATATATAATAAGAAACCTTGGGATGAACCAAGACACAAAAGGGGAACCCGTCCTCCTCAGGTCGACCCAGAGGGAATGAAAGACAGAAAGAAAGACACTCATGAAGTCTAGCTGGAGCTGGTCCTTCTCTGGATGCCTCAAGGACCTAGCAGGGAAGGCCTTAGTTTGCTGGAGCTGGCACGATCTCAGATGCCTAAAGATGGGTAGAAATATAAAGAACTGATAGAAAGAAATTAGCGTAGTGGCCACTAAGAAACACAGTACGCCAGTACTGGAGTATGAGGTTATGGGGTGAGTCATGTGTATGCCAGATTAAAGAGATGCATCTTGAGTCAGCTTTTGAACTGGGAAATTGTGTCTGAGCCCCAAACACAGTCTGGAAGGCTGTTCCAAAGTTTCGGAGCTAAATCTACACCCTTTAGTAGCCCTACACCCTTTAGTAGATTTTGAGATTCTGGGAGCTACTAGGAGCCCGGAGTTTTGCGATCTTAAGGAACGCGGTGAATTGTAGCGTATCAGAAGATTGGTTAGGAGCTCAACCATTTAAAGCCTTGTTTGTAAGTAATAGTATTTTGTAATTGATTCTAGACTGAACAGCCAGTGCAGGGATGATAATATTGGGGTTATATGATCATATTTTCTGGATCTAGTGAGAACCTAGGCGGCTGCATTTTGGACTATCTGAAGCTTGTTTATTGAGGATGCAGGGCAACCACCTTGTAATGCATTTAGTGTAGTCTAGACTAGACAACTTAGTTAATTTATCTGGTTTAGTTGAAATATATAATTGAGTATCATCAGCATAACAATGGAAATTAATCCCATGTTATCTAATGATGTTACCCAAGGGGAGCATGTATAATGAGAACAACAGAGGTCCTAAAACTGACCCTTGTGGGATCCCATATTTTACCGGCATTACACCAGACGGATCTCCATTGAACTCTACAAAACGGAACCAATCACACGGGTATGATCTAAACCATTTTAATGCCTGTCCCTGAATACCAATGTGATTTTGTAAGCGACCTATGAGAATATTATGATCTATAGTGTTGAATGCAGCACTAAGATCAAGTAGGACTAATATTGAGATTTACCTCCGTTATTTTATTCCTGATACTATCGAGTTTTTCATAGAAGAAATCCATAAAGTGTTTACTTCTAAGATGTGTTGGGATACTCTTTGCATGCATCATAGGTTTTGTTAGGCGAGCCAAAGTTCTAAATAAATACCTGGGATTGTTATGTTTTCTTGCTATCAATTGGCTCAGATGCTCTGTTCAGATTTTGGGGCCTGTCTATAGCTGCACATACTGTCCTTATACGCAATTCTAAAAAATTCTAATGTAGTTTTTCTCCATTTTAGCTCAAGGTTGCAGGCTGCTCTCTTTAGGGCGTGAGTATAGCTGGTGTACCATCGTGAAGAAGTTTTGATGGCAGCAACAGTGTCTAGTGTATTCGTAATAACAGTGCCCACATTGCTAGTCACTTCATCTAGATCATCTAAACTTAGGGGTCTAATTAGAAATTGGGACAGATCCAGCAGATTGCTAGTGAATCAATCTTTAGTTGTCGGATTCATAATTCTAGCAGGTCGATAACGAGGGAGTCCAAACTCTCTAAGAAAATCAGCATAAGGCCCTGGGTGGGCCATTGTAAAAAATGTAGCAATGGTTTATGTAACTCTCCTAGTGCAACATCAATGATAAGCACTTCAAATAAGTTAAACCTGGGCCTTGTTTTCTGGGTAACAGTGAGAGCATCATTGTAGATAGTTGCGACACCACCACCACGGCCGGTTAGCCGGGGCTCATGCTTATATAAATATCCTGACAGAGTAGACTCATTCAGACCAATATATTCATTTGGCCTAAGCCAGGTTTCTGTGAGAGAGAGTGTGTCAAAGCAATGATCTGTGATTATTTCATTAACAATAAGTGCTTTAGGAGCAAGCGATCTGATGCTGAGAATTCCAAACTTTAGAGGTAGCTCTTGATTTCTTGTTTGGCCGTTGTCGGGTTTTATGGTTATCAGATTTTGGGAGAAATGAACGCATTTATAATTTTTTATGGCCGGCTGTTTAAAAATGGAAAGATGGAACGGTTGGTATTATCATACTCTGCAATTCATGCAATAAGGAATTTTTGTATGATCTGAGTACATCACAAGTAAAATGTCATCCTTTTTCAGTTCATTGTGTTTAGTTTTGGGTTCTTTTATTATGAAATCAGGGGAAACGATTTGCATTTCTATTGGATTGTAGTGTTTTGTGTTTTTCATTTAAGCTCATTTCTGGCAGACCTCAGCATTGGTCCACTGTTATGCTGAGTTTAGTTGTATGTTCCCTTATCTTCTTTTGTTTAGTTTTGTTTCTGGCCCTCATGCCTGGTTTTTGTGGTTTAAAAAGAGTTACTGAAATGGATATCGGCATTTGCACTAGCCCTCATTCACAAGACACGGGAAGGGAACCATAACAAGCTTGTTTCCAAAATGATTTTTAATATTTTATTTAGATTAAAAAATGTTTCATTTTGTTTTACCCAGAACCACATATTTTGCAAGTTAACTGTTAAAAATGTTTGTTGGCTTAGTCTGAACATGTTCAACAACAACTGTTAAATCTAACAACTATTTTGTTCATTATAAATCTAGTATATTATATAATATATGTTTTTCAAAGCACTATAAATCTGTCCTTTTTTCAAAAAGCTATGAAGTTTATTGGTCTTTCTTTTTGAGGCAAGAAAACATGCAGTAATAAACAGCTAAATAAAATAAAGAACAACTTGAAATACATTAATTGATGTAAAATCTAAACAAAGTACCCATCTCATTTTGACAATGACTGTACATATATTTATTAACCTTGCAGTGGAACATGTTGTCTCTAGTATTTGTTCTCTTTCTCCTGTCTGCCTCCCTCCTGTTTCTCTCACTCTCTGAGCGTGTATGGTTTTTCTGTAACCTCACCTTCCCCTCCTGGTCAGTGTGGATGCACAGACCCCACTACACAGATAGCGAGCTATCTCCTTTTGAAAAGATAGTTAGAGAGCAAATCTCATGTTTTCAGGGTGCCGCCATGCTGGACATTTGAGGACGCTGGCTGAACTCTGATTGGTCAAGATTTGTTTTGTCAAAAAACAGGTATGGCACTTATTGTGCTTTAGGTAAGAACTGCAATTTGCAATATATTTTTAAACAAGGAAACTGAGCAATTTGGCATGAAACATTGATGGAAAAGTGAGTAGGTTCAGTACACAGCAGAATTGCACGGCAAGCTATTTTTTTTTTTAATTTGCCATTTATCACACTGTGAGAAAGCTTTTCATATATACACATAAAATGGACATTTACATTTCAAGGGCCTCCGGAACAAATGCAAATTTGTGATGTGGTAAAAACAAAAAAATCTATTATAGTGTAAACGCTAAATATGCTCCAAAAACTCTACTTTCATTTTAAACTCAGCTTAATACATTACCCTTAAAAATGTGAAGGTAAACCTGTATCCGTGCAGTTTGTGATCGCAGGGTGGAGGCCCTAACCAATAGTCCCCAAAAGGCTATGTCCAACTTGCAATCATTGAAAGGGAAGATGAATTCCTAAGTGTATCAAAAACATTTCAAGACAATGTGAGAATATCTTTACATCAGCTGAAACTCTGTAGACGTTGGATGATGCAACAGGACAACGACCCAAAACAGAAAAACTAAATCCTTCTTTTGGAATGACCAAGTCAGAACCTAGACCACAACCAAAAAGATGCTTTGGAATGACTGCAAGAGAGCCATACATGTGAGATGTCCAAAAGCAGTTCTGCCAGGAAGAATGTGGAGGAGGAAGAAACCTTGGGGGACCCAGCAGAGGAACCCATCGAAACAGTAGAAAGAGATATCTCAACTTATCTAATGATTTCTACTTTATAGTTGAAAAAGTCTATACAATCCTTACTACTATAGTTTGCAGGCATTCCTGGTTCTTATTTAGTTTCGAAATTGTACTAAACAGAAACCTGGGATTATTTTTATTACCTTCAAAGGGGTACGATAAATAAGGTGTGACAAGTGTGTAGTCTCTAAGGCTCTTCTTTTAGACCAGGGGTGGGCAACTCTGGTCCTGAAGGGCCGTTGTCCAGCACAGTTTGATGGTAGTCCTCCTTAAACCCATTCCCTAAAGCCGACAATTAACTGGCAAGTTAAATTAGGTGATTCTGAGGAGGAAAATCACCTAAATGTGCTGGACTACAGCCTTCCAATACCGGAGTTGCCCACCCATTTTAGATGGAGTAGAAAAATACAATTTGGTTGATCGCCATTTACACTCAAACATTTTCTGTCTGACTTTTTTTACTCCAAGTTTTCTGTCTTGATTTTTAAATCTTAGAGGTGCAATATAATCTAGTGTGGATGGAAGAGAGTTCTTGAAGCATACATATACGTATAAGTTTGCTGAACAGGATGAAGAACCAAATTGGTTTGATATGATTGGGAGGTTTTCAGGAAGACGATTAGCTGTAGTGGAAGTTATTGTATGATTAATATGAAAGCAGCGGGATGGGATTCTGATTTAAATTAAGTTTATATGTAATGAGGTAACCAAAGCAGTGAGCAGAATCAGTTACATGTTAGGTAAAGCTGAGCAAACCTAGAATAGATGCAAATGCAGAGGATCATGTTCTTTTTCAAAGTTAATAACACAATCACCAAAATTATCACCATATACTGCTGAATTAGCTAGAATTTTTTCTACTAAGACCTCTGTATAAGGCCCTGGCCCCTTGTTTGTGTTTTGTTTTATATAGATTATTTAGGTTAAGGAATACAGATTCAAAGTATGAGAACTTGAAATGTTATCTGATTCATATATAAGGCACAAATCTATGTGGTTCCTGTGCTTCCCCCTCTAAGATTTAGTCTAGGACTGTGTACACATAGATGTAGCCTTGAGGTGTGGCTTCGTAGCGCAACAAACTCATGTCTATAGTTGTGCCCTGAGTACCTGTAACTATTTAACCTTTTATTCTGCTCTTTGCATAACAGGGAATGTTGCCTTTTGAATTCAGAATGCATAATTTTTGCTTAAAATAGAGAACCACCTGAAAATAACAACAGCCATCCATATTCTAGAAACAATTTACAAGATTTATTTATCAAGATCACACACTTCAAAACTGTAGGGATAGTTGCAAAGTATTCTAATAAACTGCTTGTACTATGAATTAAAATTCAAAATTACCATTATTACATGTAAGCTTTAAGAATTTTTTTGTTCCTTCTTATCTTATTAAAGAAGTTTTCAATACATGTATACTTTATACAAGTAGTTTGCTGGATAACTGTATCAAATAAGAAATCAGTTCCAAAGTAGACTTTACAAAAAAATACACTGTTTCATAGAGAATCACAGAAAAAGCAGGTGATCAAATATTGACCAATAATATTCATTTCCTTTTCACTTATCAAAAAAGTTAACCTGACATCTACTTGGAAAAAAGCGGTGAAAAGCAATGTACAGCATGTTTAAAAGGACAGCCAAGAACGGAGAAAGTTTGCTTTCTGGCAATTCAGTCAGCCGATTTGGTAACCAGGGAGAGAGGCTGTGACTGGAATAGGGCATGATGGGAGTGTAGGGCAGCCTGGTGGAACGGAGAGGGTGGGGACAGGAGGGAGGGGTGCAGGGAGGCGAAGGGGATTGGCCGAGAAAGAAGGGGTGGGGTCGACTGACTGCCTGAGGAACCAATAGGGAGAGAGATACTTGGGTGAGAGGAGGAGGATGCTGAGGATGACGAAGAGGAGGAGGATGAAGATGAGGTTGATGCTGCAGAGGGTTTGGAAATCATAGAGAAGTGATGGTGATGGCGCTCTGGTTTGGTGGTAAGGGACAGAGGCTGAGCCTGCTCAGAGTGTGTCGGTGCCGGGGCAGCTGGTGAGGCAAGGGCGGCAGAGGGTGTGGCTGGGGAATCCAGCATGCTGCCGTGGGATGAGGCCGGACTGTCGATTGTCTTCTCCTGAGGGAGGTACTGCACACACGGCTTCTTATTCCGTGCTGAGAAATCTGGAAGAAAAGAGGAGGAAATAAAACATAATGCAGAAATAAAACGTATCAAACTTTACACTTAACTCCAAATTTAGCTCATCAGACTAGACATGTTCCAGTCTTTAGGTTAGGCTAATGTAGCCAATAAGGAATAGCACAAATTAGCACTGAGGAAATCGCATACCTAAACCATCAAACATATGCCTAAACTCTTAATTTAAGTGGACAAAAGTGCACTAATGATCAAAAAACTAACAGCTACCTTAAAACCTAACATTATGTTAACATATAGACATTTGTAATAAATTACTGGAACCCAAGTGCAAAGCTAAAGAAGCAAATGGCAGACGCCGAACACATCTTGGCTGAGCAACATTTGGGCTCTGATTAATTCGTAACCAATATTACAGGTGAACAACATTGGAAATGCAACAGAGAGATGTGGAAAGCTTTTTGTGAAAAATGAATGGCTCTCTTGTGATTTTGTTGCTACTTGTCACTCTTTCACTTTGAGAAAATAAAGACGAGAGCGACGACCAACCAGGATGTTTGAATCAAAGAAACAATGCCTCATTTTGTTCGACATGTTAATGCACACCTGAAGCTCATGAGCACACATTAATGGTGACTGCTTTGTCATGTCAACCAGGACCAGGCAGGATGAAAATGATGGAAAAGATGGAGGTGAAGTGAAAGTGTTTGTCATACCTGCCTGTGCTAGCACTGTACTTCATAGGCTGCATGTCAGAGTGCAGGGAGGGGCAGCAGGTTAGTAAAGGGACACAGCCATGCAGATTGACCACTCAATTTGTGCCAAGAAACATGCTTGCTTATGGTCCTCTACATAAGCATTATGGTAAACAAAAATAAGTAGATGGGCAACAGCTTAGTGTGGAGGAAAATTTGCAGGAGTTTGTCCACTGTCAACAGTGCAAACCTGGCGTTTCTATAGAAATGTCCTAGAGAGTGTGTGTAAAATGTGCATGTTTTATACACTACAGACCACACCTGATACAGAATTCCACACAAAAAATGTTTTCGGAGAAAATGTAAAAACATAAATAATTTTTTATACCTTGCACACACACACACTGCCTCAAATTGTACAAAGATTGAACAGAAAAAAGGCAGAAGTGGTATCTTATTTAATGACACACACAGGATTCTGACAAACCCATCACAAATTAGGTTTAATGCAGTTATTATGGTTAAGGTACTTGTGTGCGCGTGTGTGTGTGTGTGTGCGCACGCGCATGCAAAGGAAACCATTTTGTCTCCTGAAATAATGAACAAAACAGCCACCTCACCCTCTACTGTTGAGTCTGCCTTATTATCTCTCTTCCTCTTCTTCCGCTTGCCCTATGGAGTGAGAGACAGAGACATACAACCAATTAGTGAACATAAAACACCACCCACAAGAAATTATCATGCACATTAACGAGTGTTTTTTTGGTTTGTTTTTTTTAACACAAATAGGGAGTTATGTTAGTTAGTTGGTATGTCAGTGTGTGTGTGTGTGTGTGTGTGTGTGAGCGTGTGTGTGTGAGCGTGTGTGTGTGTGTGTGACTCCTGTTAGTTACTTACATAGTTATCTCGTGCGGACCAGCCAGGGTAGAGCTGTGAGTGCAGCTGCCGCTCTTTCCTGGCCAGCTCGTAGTATTTGGCCTGCTCCTCTCGGGACAGAGAGTGCCACTGCAAACACACAACTCAGTCAGGCCAATGTGACACATAAAAACTCGGGTCGCTTCCTCACTCACTCGCAAGCTTGCACATGCACGCGCACACTCACCCTCCTGCCCAGAATCTGGTTTATGGCAGCACTCTCTTTGAGAGTACACTCTGCCACCACTTTGGCCCTCATCTCCTTCATGTAGAGCATGAAAGCGTTCAGGGGCTTCTTAATGTGAGGTTTCTTCTCCTCCTCCTTCTTAGCCGGCCCAGGAGACTTTCTGTGTGTTGGTTTTGTTTGTTGGGGAAAATAAATGGAAAAATTATTTGATTTGTTAAATGCTTTGGCCACAGTACCACACACAATGGAACTCTAACCAATGAATACATTTTGACTCATTGTATTAAGATCCATATTAAACTACTTATGTAATTTTAAAATTGTACGTGCACTCACGTGTGGGCAGAAGGACTCAGGTCTCCATTGGGCTCCTGTTTAATGGCTGGTGACACTATAGCAGGGTGGGGGATTCCTGTCTGATGAAGACTGTGAGGGTGATGAGGGACCATATGAGGAGAAAAACGACTGGAAACCAAACTGAAGAAAGAGGAGAAAAGAACAGTTAGGAAAATACAAAAAGAATTAAAGAAAGAAAAAAGACCTAAACAGCTCATACTCTTCATTGCATGGTATTCTGGCACACAGGGTTTTTGTCTGACATTTTTAATGATGTGTCTGGACTTAAACACACTTTCATTCATATATCACATGTAGCCCAAATAAAGATGCACTCAAAGGCACCATTATGAGCCCTTCTACAGACAAAGAGCAGAGTGTGCAGTTACAGTTGAAATCCAGGAGAACACGACACCTGAGCCACGCCAAGACCCCCTCCAACCCTCCACCGGCGCACACACACTCCAAAACCACAGAAATAATTTCCTACAGTGGCCTAAATGGGACACCTTTCAGATAGCAGCACTGGGTGTGTCTGAAACAGTGCACAATAGAGTATTATCATTCAGCAGTGCAACCCTGTACCTCGCTATCTTCTATTATGGTTCTCTCCTATGGTTTCTAGAGCTGTAACGACACACCAAACCCATGATTCGATTCGTATCACGATTCATTTGTGAGGAAAAGTTCTGAGGCCCATTTTGTTTGGAGACAAATTTACCATAAAATTATAAACCAATATTCGCTTAAATATTGCTTCCTTTCCATTCATACTGAGGACAAGGCTTCGGTGAACCGCACACAAAGTCGAGTTAGAGGAGTCGACTCGTCTCTCATGGTTCACCGCTCCGTAAAAAAACAAAAGAAACTCCGCCCAGCTGCCCGGAGCCACAAAACTCGCTCAAAACCCAATAAAAACAATTACACAGAGACTCCAGCTCAGTTTTATCACAACCCAGTCAGTTTATAGACAATTTTAAGCCCAGTGTCATAACTTGCATGTAAAATCAATTCAGCAAACAAAGGGTCCGTCCATGCTTGTACATTTGTAAACTTTTGGGAGGGCTGTTTGAAACCCTTCGACCCTCCACTATTAGTTAAAGAAAATAAATTAACGTGAAAACCCTCATATTACGGCGAAAAAGGTAGGTTTCGGAGCGGGAACTGTATACCGGAATAAGTTGAAAGGGGTGTGTCTGTGTCAGGATTCACCCTCCTCACACAACGACACTTTTTGCATCGTATATCGTTACAGCCCTAATGGTTTCCCATCCATCTTTTCCCCTCCCTCCCACTCCTTTCACTCCTTGGTTTCTCATACACTGCTCTCTTCCTCCCTCCCTTTTTTCCTTGGGTAACACTTGCTCTTCATCATATTCCCACATTACCCATTGCAGTCTAGGGCCTTCACAACTGCTTATATCAAAAATTGAATAATTCACTGAATACTTTCAGTAATAGTCAAATAATCAGAGCCTTTGAAGAGGCCCAAAATTATCAATGAACACTTAACTGTGCAGAGATCCTAAATTAGTCTGAAATACTTTTAAAAATGCTGGAAGTATACAAATATTTATACATAGGCATTTCCATTTGGTTGTTTCTTACTGTAAAAGAGACCAGTAGACAAAAGTATTATAACAAGATGCTTACTACAAATACATTTAGTGTGCACACATTAATATTATTGATGAATTGTTTTATTGTTTAACAGAGTAAGTGTGACAGCCCTACCTCCTTCAAGGGTGCAGTTACAGACAGAAGTCTACATTTGGTACCTGGCGGCAAGGGTTGCAGTGCTTAACTACTCACATATATGCCTAATACAGTCATTTAAAAGGAAAAAAACCTTTCATAAATACAGAAAGTTCCTACAGCTCTCCAAAATGTTTAAAATGTCCTTAAAAAACAAAAACAAACAAAAACAGTTTATATAAGCCAAAGGGAGACTGAGATGGTTATATTGAACTTGCTTTATCCAGTAGGAAATGACAGATCAGGTGGGAGTCATCAGGTTTGGAGATCAAATCAACCGTCTTTTCTCTGCACGTAATATGGAGGTAAGTGTATCGAATTCTGAATGTAAAAATCAACAGAGAATCTCAGAGAGCTGCTCTTTTCCACTCACCACCAGGGTAATTTGTAAAAGATTAGTAACTGACACACACCTGGACATGGATGCATTCATAGCTAGCGCTGGGTAAGGGTGTCTGAAACCTCCAGGAGGGATGGAATACATGGGCTGCCCTTGTCTAGAAAAGAGAAAAGGAGAAAATGTGTTATAATACCATATGGAGAATTTGAAAACTGTGTATGCATGCACACATACGTGCAATGATGTTCTACTTACTGTGGGACAAGCCAGCCGAGGGGATGAGGGATCTGACCCACAGCCCCTGGGGAGAGGGGGTAATATGGTGAAAGCTCAGACGGGTGGGGAGTCCGTGGTATACCTGCAGCAGGCAGAAGACAACCATCATCAGACAACTAACCAGAAAGGAGGAGCAGAGGGTGGCAGATGCGGTATATATGAATCAAAGAGAGCTACCTGTTTTTGGGTCCAAGATTTCTGGGGAGAGATGAGCAGGCGGTGTTGTTGGGGAGAAATGATCATTACTGTAGGTGATTAGCGGGGTCAGAGGGTGCATATGAGCATGCTGCACCACTGGAACCTTATTAGACTGAAGGAGACAGAGAGAGAGCAAATCAGACCACTAGAAACAATCCAAAATTATTTTTGCCTTCTCATTTAGGAGGTACAAGTTTCTGTTCCAATAGTACTAACAGTTACGTGAAATGTAAACATCTCCAGACAAATTACATTCAAGTATGTCCCATGTATACTCTACAAAAATAAAACTCAATAAAAACTGTTGAGGAAAAATATACAATTAATTAATGCTGTTGTGCCAGTTTGAATTGGCACAACACTGCACACACCCACACTCAGGTGTACAAGCATTTTTTTTTTCATGCAGATAGTCACTGTATCAAAATTATACTGTATCAAGAGTTGAACCTCTGTATATAACCCAATCAGCCATAATATTACTATCACCTGACCAGTATTGTGTAGGCCCCCCTCATAACACCAGCCATTGTTTCTGGCAACAGATCTTTAAATTTCTGTAGGTTGTGCGAGGGTGCCTCCATGGATTGGATTAAATTGTTTCCTGCAAATCTCACAAATACTAAACTGATCTATTCAATTATGTTAATATTACGGCTGATTGGGTTATATACAGAGTTTCAACTCTTGATACAACATCATTTTCTTTATCAGTATGAAATAAAAAAAAACGCTGTGTGTGCATGTTCAGTGATGTGGCAATTAAATTGAAAAAGAACTAGTTCAAAGTTCAGTTCATTCAAATAAAAATGAATGAGTTCACATTCAACGCAGCTCTGAACTAGAGGTCGACCGACATGGGTTTTTCAGTAGCCGATGCCGATATTTTGGAATCAGGGTCAGCCGATGGCTGATATATGCTGCCGATATTTTTTTTGCCAAATAACTGAACGTTTCCCCCTCTTATTGGAGGTAAAATATCAAAGATAGTAACAAAGATAGATACACAAAATTTCTCAACTTGCCATTTATTGAATAAGGACTTAATTATAAATATAAACTTCAATGACAAAAAACAATACAATTATACTTTAAAAAATAGTTTAAACTTGTAAACAATAAACACAGCAGCATCAAAATAGGTAAGGAACATTTTCAAACATGCACATTCCTTTTTGTATTATGTTAAATTTTAATCCCACTTCCAGTCTCTAAATCTTTCTCCTTCCACCCAAAATTCCCAGTTTAAGAGCTGCAGTTTGTCGTGCAGGAAACACAAACGTTCTGCATTTTCTCCTGTGAGCCGACTCCTCTTCTTGTCATAAATAATTCCAATCTCCCTAAATACTCTCTCACTGGGAACAGAGGCTGGGGTCCAGCACAAGCAGCATGGGCCACGTGTTCCACAGCAACAATAATACTGGGCTGCCCACAGAGGTGTAAATCGGCGTAGTGCACTTGGACATCGGCCGATGGTGATACATTAAAAATATGCCCAAAAAAGAAAATTACTGAAAGTAAACAAAACTTGTGGTTTTCCCCCATTAAATTCTACATCGATAAAAAAAAAAAAAACAATCTGCAGAGGCGTCTGACCATGCTAGCCTGTAATCAGCAAACATAAAATGTGAGCTGCATTCTGTTTTTGCGAGGGACAGACAGACACCGAGACCTAACAGATTCCTGAAGTGAGCAAAACACAAAAGAAAAAACGTGTACATTTTTTTTTCTTTTTCCCATGTTTCTTTTTCCTGTCTTATTGCCAGTTACACTTCCACACAAGCTGTACCTAAATTCACGGCATCAGTCCAACTACTAAAATCGGGGAATTTTAGGAGACCATCCAAACACATTTCAAAGGCCTTTTGCTGCTCTGACATCAGGGGGCAGTCTAGCATGTCTCAGTGGACCTCTCGCATGCCTTTAAAATCAAACAGTGCCCAGAGCTGCTCTATTAATTAGGGTTGGGTATCGTTTGGGTTGTTTTAGACCGGTGCCAAAGCGGTACAAAATGGTGTAAAAACTTTACAAAATGGTGTAAAAACTTTACAAAATGGTGTAAAGTAAAAAATGGTGGATGACTCAAGAATACATTTTTATTGAAAAAAGGGAATGGTTGAAATTGAACAATTTGAACGGGGCTTGGGAAATGGGTTCCTTTTTATTATCCACATGCCACCAGGTACCAGATTCAAGTCTCTCTCTGTCTCTCTCTCTCTCTTTCTCTATGTATTTCTCTCTCGGTCGCTCTCTCTCTCGGTCTCTCTCTCTCTCGGTCTCTCTCTCTCTCTCGGTCTCTCTCTCTCTCTCTGTGTCTCTCTGTCTCTCTCTCTCGGTCTATCTCTCTCTCTCTGTCTGTCTCTCTCTCTCTGTCTGTCTCTCTCTCTCTGTCTGTCTCTCTCTCTCTGTCTGTCTGTCTCTCTCTCTGTCTGTCTCTCTCTCTGTCTGTCTCTCTCTCTGTCTGTCTCTCTCTCTGTCTGTCTCT
>JBBKCR010000016.1:1015247-1027415 GCA_037577295.1 Ladigesia roloffi
CCCCTTCTTCACCCTCTGGTGTGTGTGTGTGTGTGTGTGGGAGGGTGTGTGTGTGTGTGTGTGTGTGTGCGAGAGAGAGGGTGTGTGTGTGTGTGTGTGTGTGTGTGTGTGTGTGTGTGTGTGTGTGTGTGTGTGTGTGTGTGACAGCTGGGACGATGTCCCACAGAGAGCGCTGGGAAAGTTGTATTGCGGTAAAAGCTCAGCCCAAAACGATGATGCCCTGGTGAATAATGCTGACATTTTGACCCTTCCCCTGCAGTGCTGTTTAACCCCATAGCATTTTCAGTTTCATCAATCATCATCTGGGTGGCAACGATCTCTTCTGACCCCAATTTCAATATTCACATGAATGCAATACTTATTGAGGACGTTCTGTAATAGCAAAGTACATAAAGAAATACACATTGGAAGGCAACATACAACAATGCACCTCTCCTATAAAACTATATCTGACCGATATTTCACCAATGTAATCAAGGTACCAGATTTAATACTGACCAATTATATCGGAGCAGTGCATGTCTAACCATTGCCACTTAACATTTTGTGTGGCCTGCCAGGTGGCCAGATTTCCAGAAATTTTCGGACAGTTGCAGTGAACAGCTAAACCCGACTGAGGCTGGGGGGGTGGGGGTGTTTCTCCCCACTTCCTCTCTGCGCTCTGGTGGACACAGCCTCTCTGGAGCTGCAGCTCTGGGGTTCAGCTCAAACATCTGGTTTGCGGATCAGTTTAATGGCCGGATACAGCAGATTTTCATGTGCGCGGACATTTTCGCCGAGCTGCTCCCCAGATTTAAAACTAATGAAAAGCTGTGCTATGAGATATCACCCACCCCCCCCATATATTTCAGCTTGGACTCAGAACAAGAACACTGCAGGATGAGTTTGGGCGGTATTGTAAAAATACAACATTTTCATGATAAATAAATACACTGCATATAATTAAGAAGACATTTCGCTTATCTAATGTGTTGGAATGGACACAAAGTATCAGCAGAACTGTTGTGATGTATTTAACAAGAGGAGCTTATTACATTAGGGCTGATATACATTGGCTACCATTAGAATAACTGTCATAACATGCTTCACTGCCACTTAATTTTATCCTCTATCACTCAGAAGTCTGATTATGTGGAGATACAGTGACTAAACAATCTGTATTCATGAGAAATAGAATTTCTTCAGAAACAATGTGTGTGTGTGGATTGGGGCTGGTGTGCAGAGCAGCTCATACCTGTTTGGTCAGTATTACTTATGGTGATGCAACATTGCCTTTCTTAACAAAATCTACTTAGATGTAACAGCATCTTCTATTGTTCCATCATGAACTGCATACTTATGTTCATAAAGGATATTCAGACTTAAATTGAGCAACTGCAATTACATTTGGACAAACCAAGACAAAAATCTGAATAAAGAATAGAAAGAAAAAAAGGAAAGGTGATGCAAATGTTATTGTGCATTAAAATGTTCTATAAATGATTGTGGGTGAGCATGGTAAGAGTGCATAATAAGCACAAGTGGGGTTACCGAGGGCCTTTAGATTAGGTTTATTAGGATGAGGCAAACTATCCTCCAAATATACTGTCCGGCACTCGGGCAATGTTAACATTGGACACAGAGGGAGGAAGTTTACATGGCCATGAGTTTAAAAATGGAGAAGACGTTACAGTGCAAAGGGAAGAGCAGACAGAGGGACGGCAGAAGGGGGGGTGGCATTTTCAGGAATGAGTTTTGCCGGAGCAGGAACAGGGTATTGTTTCCTGACAGCTGGGGGGCTAAAGGAGGGAAAGAGGGGTTAGAATAAAAGAGGGAGTAAGACCAACAGCGTTGTGGGCCCCCTCATTCCCAACCAGAAGGGAGGAAATTCTTGGGGTTGACATCAGAATTGAATGTTGGAGGAGGAGCAAGAAGGAAAGACACACACTCTCCAAAGGCTACAATGCCTCTTTCAAACTTCTGCAGGAAAAACACACAAACAAGCTATATAAATAGTAAGCGGAGTATCTACTCCGGAACGTGAGTGTGGGAGTATTTGTCCCAATACAATATTCGTTACTTGTGCCTTTCCCAATAGCATATTTGTGTAGAGCTGCACCCATAATAATAATACTAATAATACTAAAAATACAAACAAATAAACTAACAAATAATTGAGTGAGTTCATTTGAAAGGGACTCGGTTCTCTTTCTGCTCCTCTTCAGCTCAAACAGAGCCTTAGTTCATTTTCTGTACACACTTTGGTTCCTCATCCAGCCTGCCACAATTAATAGCTCTGTTAAAAGTTTTTCAAAGATCTCTGCTACCATCCTTCTTCAGCTTCTTTATCGTTCTTCAGCTGATGGAGAGCAAGAGTCTGGGCAGTTTGGTAGAGAAACTTGATCATGAGAAGAATCTCCAAATCCCATTATTTATTTATTTATTTATTTATTTATTAGGTTTTTATGTTTTATGATAATTTATTCATATTTGTTTTAGTTTTTCCACATAGACATATATGGTTTACCAGGTTCTGTACCAACAGTAAGCCCAGACTGCAAAAACAGCCAAAGCTAACTCAGAGCTTTGTGTTCAAAATGCATAAATTAATCGAACTGTGAAGTTCGGTTCGTTTTAGAGGGGTCTGAGTTCATTTGGCGTGTTCACATACACACTAATTTGCGGTTGTGTAATCACGGTTTCTGTTACGTTAAAATAAACATTTTGGCCGAAACTGCAAATGCATTTTTTTGCCATTTTCAACCAAAACACTTTGGTGCCCTAATGTTTGTTGCTTTGGTATTTTTTTGGTTGCTGTGACCACACTCCATATATTTGTGGTCACAGCAACCAAACAATAATTGTCACAGCAAAACACAACCTAACATGCTTAGGGGAAGAAAAGCTTTAGCAAGAATAACGATAGAACCAATCCATCAATAAGTTGCATTTTAGGACAATGTGAATATACGCACAGGTGTTCTGATGAATTATGCTTCCTTGTCAAAAATTGCTACACTAATGCAAAATCGCCACTGCTCCATGATCTGAGCCTAAAAATCTCAACTTTTTTTTCTGGCTTTCCTGCGCACCATAAGGAGACTGCAAACATTCCGTGTTTTTACAAGCTGAGAGGAGACAGAGAGACACTGTATGGGAGCTAAAGTCTGCTTCCTCATACTTCTGGCCCACATGCTGCTGCCTTGCCTACTTCGCCCTAAACAAAGTAAACATGCATATGGTGCTGAAGAAACCAGTGTTCAGCCCTGACATCCGCCAGCGGATCGACCGTTTTCCCCCCTCCTTAAAGTTCATACTCTCTTGTTTTTACGATTTTTGGATTTTTTCAATGCCACAGCCTAACGCGCATGCCCCAAACTGAGGTGTGTTAGTATCCTGTGCACTTACCACTCAAGTCTGTCTAAACAGAGCAGTGGGCCAGGACTAGTTCCACTAAAACTATCCTCAAGTTGGCACAGACACAGCCAAAATCCAATAACAACACAAAAACCATAAGCTGGTCAGCAGAATCCATTTCCGGGACAGAGAAATGGCGAATGTGAGAGAGTAAGAGAGATTTCTTCAGCCTTATATTAAGTGTTTATACAGAGAGGGTTTGGAAAGACACATATAAACTCAATTCAGCAATTACGTTTTACAGTACACTTCAGGCACTGCACTAATGCTTTGCAGGTGCAGCCTAGTTCAGTTTAAACAATGCAGACAAGACCTGGCATGAAATACGGGCCCAGGAGTGGATAGGAGGGAGGATGTGGCGGTGGTGGTGGTGGTGGTGGTGGTGGTGTCCACACACACACACACATGCATGCACACCCCAGGGGTGGGCTCATCATCTTTTATTATACATCACAAACCAGCAACAATAAAAGTCAGGAAATTAAGAACATTCTCCTCTACACTCATTTGCTGGCTACCAGACTGACGTCAAACTGAACATGTTAAGAGTTAAGACCAAAAAGGTTAAACCTAGTTTCCCATGTAACTAAAACCAGCATGCATCAATATTATGAAGCACATAAAGTGTTTCCAAACAAACTAGGAGCACCCAACCAACCATGCACTGTAACTAGGTTTCGTTCTCCACTTCTGTTGTAAAATATACAGTATAATGGGCACACGATGATCAAAATGCTTTAACAGTATTACGAGACTGACACACATATTTGCCACATTGCTTACTGGAACATTAAATTAAACTAGTATTCTCCAGTGCTACATGGTCCATCTCTATAACTCACTCACTCACACACACACACACTCTCGCCCCCAATTGTCTTCCAGCTCTCTGTCTTGGCCTTCATCACCCATAACTGACATCAGTCAAACCCTCATGCTCAAAATGAGGGTGGTAAATTGGGGAGGGGACTTGACAAAAGGTGGTGATGGGTTTTTCCAGAGGAATGCCAAGCTGCGGCAGGCCCCTTTGGTCTGTTGAACAGAGAGAATATGGCATATGCTCTAGGGTTTGGTGGGTGCCAGTGGCCTGGGTCTAGTGGTTCAGCCTCTTTCATGGAGCAGAGAGGAGACAGGGGAGAGCAGCCAGGAAGCTTTGTCTGCTCCGAAAAGGGTGCCACCAGCCTGCTAGGGATGGAGGGAGGCAGATGTGTGAGACATTTGTTTGCAAGGGAGAAGCCAAATTCTGCCAGCATCACCCAAATAGATCAGCCTAAATTTCAAACCCTGAGGAGCTGAGGAGGGGTTGACATGCTTTCCATTGGATAGATTCGATCTGGACCATGGTAGAAAGAGTTTTAATTGTGTGCGTGTGTGTGTGCGGGGGGTGTTTGATTAAGTTTGTGCAGTAAAGAAACTTTTGAAAAAACTACAGATCAGCAACGATGAAAGTGTCAAGTAGGTTTACGAGGGATTTCTCAGGTCCTTATTACAGAATCAAAGAGTAACAATATTTTGTTCCCTTTTGTTTGGCTATTAATTAAATGATCTGATAAAAATATGTATATCTGAAGTGATGGACAAATGACAGGATCAGTCTGTTCATGGCAGGTATTAATTTACTAAATTAATTTACTAAATTGTTGGTTATACATATCATTATGTATTATATTTTGCCAACATAGTCCACTGCATTTACCTGGTACAAAAGATGCGATATCTTTTTAACTGGGGTATGAAACTTAGTTGTGTTGAGAATAATAGCAATAATAACTAATTGTTCTCTTTGTATCTCTGTCTAAGTGTACTGGATTTAGTGATCCCATCTGCCTCCTCAGCCAACTTGTTGGCGTCATTCCAAACAGTGACTCTAAATGTGGGATTTCTTTTGCTTTATATGTTGAGCTTTAAATGTTTAGAAGATATGCAATTTGGCCACGCCCTATGATATACAGGCTCTGAAATACCCTTACTAACATGGAGTATGGATGCCTCATATGATCTTAAATCTAAATGTTAAATATAAAAAATATCTATAAATGTGAAACTTCACGGTTAGATAGGGCTTGGTGACATCTTTCCTCTCGTTTAACACAATAGCCCTCTGCCGAACTGGAATTAGCCAAAAAATGTTGAACTAAAGTGATCAGTTTTCGAAAAGTAACACCGGATTATGGCAAAGGAGGGCCATATACATTATCTATAATATTTCCATGAAATAAACATTGTTTATGAGTTGATGAGTCACAACACCCAAGTCTAAGTCAAGCCTTAAGTCGTTGAGGGCAAGTCTAATGTCAAGTTAATTTTTTAAGCATTATCCAGGTGAAAATTCATTTAGGGATTTTTTTTTTTTTACAAAGGAGGACTAAATGCTCAGTTATACTGACTTTTGAAAAACTTGGGTGGAAAAGGGTATTTCTACAATGTATATGGTCCAAATTAAAAAGTCTCAGACAGGCCACTTCACAAGAAACCAAACATACCCAGAAGACAATGTCACTCAGCTGATGTGCTTATTTAAGCTATCCTTTGGGAGCCAAATGGCCCCCCTGCAGGTTCTGTGTTAAGGTGCTAATCATCACTGATAAAGCTACTGCTGCCCTGCGTGGCTGCCTATTGTCACAGTCCGTCAGCTGCTTAATTCTGCTCGTTTACACCTACTGTTAATGCAGCCAGCTTGTACATTCAGCTCAATACAATAGAGGTGAGAAAAGACACTCCGGTCTTTGTTTGGCTTCACTGTTTTAGGGCCTGTGGCTAATTAAATAATTACAGAATCAATTGTTAGGCAAATGACAGGCACAAGTATGATAAGAAGGGTTTAGATGACGGTTCTGCTGATTGTAGGCACCCTTTTCCAAGTGGGAGACACTAGTAGTTATTTACAAGCATTTGCTCCATGTTCCAGTGCCTTGTAACTTTATAATAGTGAACTGTACTACAGCCTCTAAACCTGAGGTTAACTTTAGGTACAATGAACTGGGAAAAGTCTGGGTATCGGTGCATGACTGTTTACAGGCATTTATCTTAAACGGTGAGGGAGGTTTTGCAGAAAATACACAAGTTCTACAGATGTGGTACCTGATATTACCTTGCTATCACCATAGAATTGCTTGGTTTTGAATCTCCATCAACAACTCACCTGTTTGGAATAAAGTATCAATTAAACTATACTGCCATATTAACATACAGCCCAACTAAACATATTTTAATGGGGACATATTATGAAAAACTCACATTAGTTATAATAGGTCTACAGGCTATATACATCATGTTCATTATGTTTTTTGCCCAAAATCACTCTCACGTAAAGAGATCAACAGCTTTCTTGACAGTTTCAGTCCCTTTCAAAATGAGCCGTTTAAGGCCTTTTTATGCAAATAAACTGTTACTAGTCACCCCCCACCCATCGCAGCACATTTAACACACGTGAAACCGAGGCACTATAGAGCCCCATACGTTCGACCCTGAGTCGGACCCAGAATACCATGAACAGAACACTTCATGTGCTAATGGCTTTGCCTGTAGACACAGTGCTCAGCGCCTTGTGTGCTCAAAAACCAGCAAACAAACATGGCAGATCTTCAAGTAATCTAACAGATCTCGACAGATGTGAGGTGGTTCTATACAAATTTCCATATTCTTCCGTCGCAATAGCAGAGCTGTCCAAACGGCATATGACTCCTGACACCAAAACCATTCAATTACTAAATACAAATACTAATTGTCACATGCATAGTCATACAAGTACAACACACTGTGAAATGACTTCTCTGCATTTAACCCATCCACTAAATGAAGTAGGGGGCTGCCACCAATGAGGTGCCCAGGGAGCAGTGGGTGGTGGGGTGATACCTTGCTCAAGGGTACCACAGTGGTGACACTAGCAGTTAAAATTTGAACCCCAAACTTCTGATTGCAGGGCCAACGCCCTAACCACTAGGTCATCCAGCTGCCCACTTGATTAACATAAAATGGTTGGGTGTTGTTTTTCATGTTTGGAGTGTTTATAGGAGCAGTACAGGCCCAAATGGGAATACAAAAGGATACAAATAGTGAATTTTGCATAATATGTCCCGTTAATATAGCTTTATCTCAGGTCCTAAGATATTGCCCAATTCTTTACAGTACTGTACCTACACACATCACATCCACATCTCAGTTAGAGTTCACCGCAGTACGTGGTACGTGATTGTGACAAGCTACCGTTAGCTAACCCTGTTGTATTAGCCAGTTCGCTCAAGGCTAAAATAAGTTTGATTTGGCTGAGAAGCTGTATACAGAACCACGACTGCATTGCCGCTGTAGCAAACAATTTAGTGTTCGTCAGTGTGTGGACAGAGTGAAGTGAAGTGGCTCTGACAGGGCTCTCCCATTCCCTGAGCTTCCATTGTGGCCACATGGCCTCCCGACTTGGCCATTCACAACACTAAAAACGGAGTCAAAGGTCAACCTGCCAGAGTGCACTGATTTCCATGGCAACCTGGTCCTTTTTAGGTCAGACCCGTATGCCTCTTAATATGCTCTTGTGCACAAAAGAACTATTAGTGGAGAGGGGTAAGGAGAGAGCACGACAGAGGAGTGTGTGTGTGTGTGTATGTGTGTGTGTGTGTGTGTGTGTGTGTGTGCGCGTGTTAAGAGAAAGAGCGTGTGAAAGACAGAAACATTTCTTTTTTAAAGACATAACACTCCTGAGTCCAAAGTCTGGATGAAGGGTCTCCACATGTTCTCTCCAGTCTTCAGTCCACACGTTTTTTTTTCTCCAGTTTTAACGTGGACTTTACAATCTTTCAAGTTTTAATAACAAATGAACCAATGAAAGTCATTTAAAATTAAATTCTGATCCAATAACATTCCCAATTAAACTTTACTCACGAAAGGTGACCCATGTATCACAACCTCGACAATGTGCAAAAGTTTTCCTCAATTGAAGTTAACAGCTGAGAAACAATGACATGAATTTGATTTCAAAAACATTTTCTTAAATAGTATCAGTTCATCTCCAGATAAAAAAAATATAACAATACTTTGAGTACACACCTTTGCGGATACAGATGCGGAATTCAATTTTCTGACCTTTTAAAAGGCCCACAAGAGTACAACAATGAGTGTGTTTGCACAAGCTTAAAATCTGTATGCTGCAAAAAAGTCCTAAAAGAGAGTCTTTGTTTCCTGCACAAGAAGAGAACAATAAATCCCCACATATTGTTCATATGTATTAAGACGTTTACTTTTAAATACATATCTATTCTATTTGGTTACACTAGCCCATTTGGTCTGATTGCACAAAACAGCTGCTGTAGCTTAAATCGCACTGAATATGATAGAAAATCATTTGTACATCACAGTGTTTGAGGCTGCATAGCCACAAGTTGATGTTTTTATCATATGGATGTGTACAACCAGAAGGTAAGTCAGCAACGAACTGCTAGGAAACCTTGAGTCCCATATTTATGTCGAAGCTACTTTGAGACAGACAACCAACCTAAACAATGTTGCAGACCAAACACACCCCTAATGGAAGTATCCTCTTTCAGCAGGATAATGTGTCCTGCCACACTGTAAACATTGTTCAGGATTGGTTTGAGGAACATGCCAAAGAGATCAAGGTGTTGACTTGGCCTCCAGATTCCCCAGGTCTCAGTCCACTCTAGCAGTTGTGGGATATGTTGGACCAACCAGTCTGATCCATTGATGCCCCAACTCTTAACCTACAGAACTTACAGCTGTTAACACGCATATGCAGACCTTCAAAGGTCTTGTGAAGTCCATGCCTTGACAGAAGTTGTTTTGGCGGCACGAGGGGAACCTACACAGTTTAGGGAGGGGTTTTTGATGTAATGACTGATCAATATAATTACAATTAAAACTCTGTACTGCTGACTATGGATGAGACATGATTTTCAAATACTCGAATATTCGATATACGTTCGAATATCAAATAGTTATTTCAAATACCGTTCTCACTTAAGGGGAAGTTTCCTCAACAATACATCATGTAACGCATTCATTCTGCCTGAGGGTGTCGCTAACACTAAAGCTCCCTACAGACACGGGAGAGGTCTAGTAGCCCATAGGCTACTCCACAGGAAGAAAAATGAATTTTACCGTTCAGCATGAATAACGCAGATCCCTAAGGCTAGTAAAAGTTCCGTACGGGACTCGTTTGCATTAAATGGCAATGAAGTTCACTGCAAACATATGAAGCTGGCATACCACAGATCAACCACTAACATGCACAGTCTTTCGAAAGCGAAGCACCCCGCAGGAGTGACTTCAGGCCGTTTCACTGGATTTAGCCTAATGGGCTAGGCAGCTCTACATGTGGTTAGTGATGCATTTTTAAAATTGAGATAGAGTTATAGAATATAGTTTAATATGTGAGTTGCTCTTGTTCATTTACTGTACTGTGATTTGGAACAGTGTGTGTCGTGTGATTAAACAGTTTGTGAAAACTAACTTTCATCCTCTCTGTAGTCATGGGTTTGTGCGCCTGAACGATTTTCAACACATTTTCGAATAGTTCTCCTCGAATTTCGAATAGTGTTTTTGCCAAAAAGTCACATCCCTACTGCTGACCCAACAATGACGACATCCAGTCCAGACAGAACTTTCTCTGAAAGGGAACCACTTTTACCACAGCTGTCAGGCTCATCGAGGCCATGGCTGAAATCTGGCCATGACATGCTGCTGATCTATGACTTCCTGTAAAGCAGACTTAGAGAGGCCAGCTGACTGAGTCCTTTTAAATGGATAACAGTGCTCATTTAATTCTTCTAATAATCCTGTTTCAGTAGAAGGACATTTCTCTCTCAAGCCCCCCGCCCCTGGTGCACACACACACACACACACAGCATGGAATGAAGCAAGGAAGCTAAAGAGAAAGAATAATGGAGAGAGATTGTAGGATGAACAGAATTAATTACTGTATTCCAGAAATTGACACAGGGTCAAACAAAACTTTGCATATAATTTGAACCACAATAAAATTATTATGGCGTCTCGCAAAAACAGCTTTCTCCTGAGGCAGAGGAAAGGCAGCCAAATTGTTTAAGTTAATTACCACCAATTCAGGGGTTTCTCTGTACCCGGGGAGATCTAGTTTCTCACTCAGTCCACCTTAGCACAGACTCAGCACTCCTGTACTGCTTAAAGTGTAAAAAAAAAAAACACCCACAATAACAGACATGTGGGAAAAACACAGATTTCACATTCTAAAGAGTTTGGTGTAACATGTAAACAGCATTAAACTTCCATTCTATTATTTAGCTTTCCTTGATTTTATGAAAGGTTGTTTTGAAATCACTGGTTCAGCTGTGTCACAAAAACACAAAATGTTTACAGACCTGCCTACTCGGCCAACATCAGGTAAATATGGCCAGCCAGAAGTACCGTTTCCACCTGGAAAGCTTTAAAGCAAGGTACAATGCAGGGCAGCCGAGATCATTTCCTTATAACGGTTTTAAAGTTGTGGGAAGAAAAATCCAGTTTGTGACAGTTAAGACTTTGTTGTGGGTGCAACAATAAGGCAAAAAATGAAAGTATTATTTAGAAAACAGGCCTAAATCTGACAGTTTTAACATTAAATAAAGGTCACCTTTTACAGTCAAAAGGGAAAAAGCTAAACTTTCTTTAAATTCACAGCAATAACACTCAAACTTAGTCATAATCTATCCCAGATACTGTGGCTTACTGTGAAATGGCTGAGATGTTTTCTGTAAAACTGCAACAGAGGGATACCATTAACCCATGTGTGTGCGTATGTGTGTCTGCAAGCAATGCTACAAATGTGTGAATTCACTGCTTTGGCCATTTTACCACATTAGACTATCAAAATGAACCCACATATTCGGTGAGGACACAGCACCTTTAAAAATCCTGGAACTCTCATTTCAGATCCAAAACAATTTGACCAGATGGTGCAACCACTTCTGATTATAAGGAGATGCGCTGCGTATGAGGTTACCCTTGGTAAATAGTAAACTAACAAATCACTTGTAAATAAGTAAGTAAAAATAAATTAATAAATAAACGAAGAAGAAGAAAGAAAGAAGAATGAAGAAGAAAGAAAGAAGAATGAAGAAGAAAAAAGAAGAAGAAGAAGCCACCACTACCCTCTCAAAATCCGCATGCCCCCCCCTCCTCTGACCATTGTTGGAAAAGAGAAAATAAATATTTGCCAGAGTGTAAATTTGATCTTGCAGGACTGAATAAGTGCCAAGGTCTCAATAAGACCTTGTGCTAAAAGATGCTCAACTCACTGCCACTATTTAAATTAGAGAGAGCGCACGAGGGACAGCAAGAATGAGAGCGAGAGAGAGAGTGGGAGCGAGCGAGAGACAGACACACAGAGAGAGTGAGAGAACGAGCAGACAGTGAAAGAGAGAGACAGGCAGAGAGACAGCGGGTGGGGGGCAGAAAAGAGGGCTAAATTAAACACATTTGTTTCTGCTCACACATACCAAAGGTCTTATGAAAACAGAGCAGTGATTGTGCTCAATCTACTGCCCCCGCTGACAGAAACCCACCCACTCTACTCTCTCACACGCCCCCGCCCCCACCCCCACAACCCTAGCCACAGCTGTCTATAGACAGCTTAGTGTGGCAGGATCACAGAGAGAGGCCTCCTGCTTGGCCTGCTCAAACTCACTGTCTTACTGTATACTGTGCTCCATTAAAGCAAAAATAAGAGACTGAGCGAGAGACAGACAGAGCGAGAGACAGACAGAGCGAGAGACAGACAGAGCGAGAGACAGACAGAGCGAGAGACAG
>JBBKCR010000016.1:1040107-1051516 GCA_037577295.1 Ladigesia roloffi
AAGTGTGTGCGCAGGACAGAGAGGAGGAGTGTGTTCATGTGTTGACGTTGGCATGTTTGTTTGTGTGTGTGTGGAGGGAACGGTTAGTTCGCCAGTCCTCAAAGGGTGCCGAGTCTCTCCTGAAGGGCCTTGCTCTTGAAAAGCCAGAGAGGGCTATAAACAGAATATCTAATGGCAGAGAGGGAACGGAGACAGGGAGGGAGACGGAGCAAGAGAGAGCAATGATGGAAAGGCTACGGGTGGCAGACGAGCGCATGCCAGCTTTAGCACTCCTCAGAGAAAGCAGGAGAAGAGAAGAGGGGAGGAAGGCCAACACTGGCAATGTTTCACACAATTCACAACACACACAAACACACACACACACACACACACAAATATCGTTTTTTTTTCTGGGACAGGACAAGTTAAAAAGCTGGTTAGGAGGCATCACTCAACTTCTACATGAAACTCAAGAAAACACATCGTTCTCTTGCCTTGCACTTCTACTGATTTGCAGTTTTACAAATCAATACAATCTGTGTAAGATAAAATGCAATTTAAGTTAATCATACTTTGTTATTCTTAACTGCACAAAAAACTGCAGTTTCTCAATCTAACTTAAATATAGCAGTTAAACAGCAGGTGATTTAACTACTATAACAAAGGTTATCATGCGGACTGTCACTTTGGATTTTTCTGCTCTCCGTCAGATCAGCAGAGCAGTCCGTGTGAATAAGTAGTGATAGCACAGTTAAGGGATGCTAAGGGATATCTGCTGTTCAAAATACATTAGGCTTTCAGTTAGTGCAAATATCAACCACAGATTTCAGATGAAGATCCCAGCTGCCTAAATACAAGCTTCAGTTTTGTAAGAAAGTCTATGTACCAACAAAATTTTTATATATTAAATATATATAAATAAATTTATATAAATATTTAAACTATATTCATGTATTATTAACACCTCAAACAGAATACCACACTAATCTCAGCACTGCAATGGAAAACTACAGCAAGTAAGAAAAGAAAAAGAAAAGGAAGATGACAAAAAAAAAAGGGGGGGGGGGCATTCGGGACATAAGTGTTTGCCCCACATGGCTGCTGAGTCGGACAGCATTGCAGACAAGACTAAACACTTCACCCAGCAAGTTCCACTAAGCCATGTTTATTTGCCAGCCTGGGCGCCAGCACACAAAACAGAAGTTACTGGATTCTTGTGAGGCACCTCCCTTCAGCAGGAGAGTAGGCGAATGATACTATAGATGTTGTCACAATATGAATGACAATGTTTTATTTTCCTTTAGTAAGAAGGAACAAAAATGAACTCAAGAAACAGTACTGCATCCCAAATAACATGCATAAAGCACTCAGATACTACTATGCACTTTCTGCACTTATTATACCCTAGTAGGGCTGGATTCGAAAACTCGAATGCCATACGCCAAATGAATACTCATTCATTTTGAGATTCAACTATTTGAAACAAGAAGAAAAAAAAAAAAACATTTAACACGTGACCTCGATCCCTGCAAAACCAAGAGCGTCTAGCTGCAGACTCCTGGAGAGTGGAGCTCCACAGGAAACACGTGACCTCCACTCTTTACAACCCATGACGTCAGTTATAAAACTAGTATAAATATGCAAACTCCGAAATACAGCATTTTTCAGTTGGAAATAATATTGACAACATATTAAATGTTAATAATTAATAATATTATATTGTTTATTTTAGTTCATTTATTCGGCACACACTAAACTCAATATGACCTTTCCAACGAGCCCGAGCACAGGTCTCCTCCACCCAGAACCAGAGAAACTTTCCAATGCGTGGAAAAAACAGCTTTAATGGGAGGCATACTTACATACACACTTCTCCAAGCTGTGAACTGCGAAAAAGTCAGAAAAGGGGTTTATTTTGCACATTGCCGCCAGTGTTTACAGCTGGCTGGTGGGGGAAAAATGCATTAGAGTTGGTTTTGAGATGTTTGAGCGAGTTTTGAGCAAGATTTGTTCAGTTTTGTGGCTTTTGTGAAGACGCTATCTGGCTAGCCGGTTTCCACTGGCTAACACTGTCAAGTCTCGCGGCAAATTCAAAAAAGAAAAGCTGCGTTTAGCAGTTTGATTATTTATAATTAAATAATTCTACTTTAAAATATATAGATTTCTGAATCCAAGATGGCAAATTCAGCCCCCTCCCACCGAAGCTTTGTATATTCAATGTTTTTCTCTACCGAATAATTGAAGCTCAAAAAATGGCATTTGGACCAGCCCTATACACTAGCTGATCTAAATTCATCTTACGGTTTGTGCAGATGTTTGGTGGCCTAGAAGTAGGCCTGTCACGATAAACAATAAATCAATTAAATGCACGATAATTATATTTAAATGAGAAGTGTCTAAATTTACAGAAAGACCTTTAGAAGTGCAAAGAGCCACTCCGGTTTTAAAATGCACTTATTGCTCGTGGCTTTTCTAGATGGGTTAAGCACCAATCTCTAGGAAACTTCACAGTTAAATAGGGCTCAATGAGAGCTTTCCAAATACCCCTTGTATGCCATAATACCCCAGGCGAGCTCGAGTTATTAAGAGAAGACGGTCGCCTTGGACAAATGTATAGGGACACCGCAAGAATTTAGCACAGCTGGACAGCTACTGCTGAGAGATCCTGCCTTAAGCCACACAAAGTCATGGTATGCTGACTGTCTAAACAGTGTCTTCCACTCCCAGGGTAATGTGATCTTTAGAAGTCAAGGTTTAAGGATCTTTGAAAGGGTGCATTTGCATTATGATTCCATTATCAGTACATCAGTAGAAACAGACACAATGGCAATATTATTGTATATCGCAATAATTTCTGGGACAACATATCGTCCAGCAAAATTTGTTATCGTTACAGGCTTACCTAGAAGTCGTGATGATACCCAGAAAAGTGCAATGTGACACAATTTGACATAGCAGTATCGTTATGTGGTCCTCCCCTAGTCAAGAGGGGAATGTGGATTGCTCAGAGGGGGCCTATATAACAGTCCCTCTCGAGTGACTCCAAAACGTGGGGAGCAGCAAAAGATTTCAGAAACAGACTATAGCCACAGGACTTAATGTATATACCAAGAGAGCAGAGGCCCCATAATTTAATTTTCTGTGTCTAAAATAACAAACACAATGCCATAAACAACTTACTAAGCAGACGATGGAGCATTTTGATGCACCAACCTTTCAAAGTTCAGCAGCTCTACCCAACTCAAAAAACAATAATAATAATAATAGTAGTGTTGTGCTGAACTGAACACTGAGAAAAGGGAAGGCAAAATATTCTGAGCAGCATTTAACTTCTAAAGGGCGATCCACAACACAAAAAACTTTACTCTTTTGTAAAGTTATACATCTTCATGTCAATCAAAGTTTCAGTCCCACACCAGCTGCATTAAAGCCCTATAGTGTTGACATCAATCTAAAAAAATTAAATAAAAGTGACCAATTCATTTGTCCCTGGCGTGCACACAGCCACTATATTACACTATCAATAGGTGAAATCTGCTGTTTGTGTGGTCAACTTTTAAACCTACTGCAAAACTGCTGAATTAAAAATAACAAAATACAGGGGAAAATGCTGCAGAAAGATTCTTACATTGATAGGTATTGAATCATCATCTCGGAAAACGAGCAATTCTTGGCTATAAATCATACCTGTATTGGGAGGAGGTCAAAACTCATTTGACATTTCACACTTTGTTTTCAGAGGCAGTTAAAGTTGATATAGTTATATAAATAACACCATACAGAATGTTACACCTCTTTTCCTTGAGTTTAAGTGTTATATCTTTACACATAAACACCTGCATACACAAACTAATTAACTCTAAAGCATACCAAAACACCCGTAGGTTTCCAGCCTCATGCAAACTAATAAAGCCCTCTAAAACAGCACAAGGCCTGGCACAATGAGAGGCAAGAGGGATACAATGGCAATAATAATCCTTGCTTTAACACAAATAATATTTACATTCCAGCTCATACTCCCACAGGTATTCTAAACTCAGATTCTTTGTTTAAATTTTTCCCTCCCTTTTATATCATGCACTGGAGTGGACCTTGCTAGGATTTTCACCAAGTGGAGAGAAAAATAAAGACTAAAACAAACCAGAGAACAAATTCTTCTATGTATTTCGCTGTTAGCCCGAGAACTTGAAACATATATTGTGCTTTATGGCCTCCACATCATACATCTCTGTGGATTTTCACTGAAATTTGTGCTGCCTATAAAACGCTCTAAAAAAAACCCAAGCCTGTATAAATACTGCCTTTCATAAAGCTTCACCATGTGAAGCTTTACCAAATACCAACTTGGAGTGAAAAACCTCTACCTGTCCAAAATCAAAAATCTCGTCTTGACATCTCTTTAGGTGATTTTTTTTTTCAGAGCAGAACATATGCAGTGACTCACATTCCTGCTGGGAAAAAAAAGATTGAGGCTTATCTTTTTGGCAAACACAGAGTAGGCTATGCTTGTACGTTTGTTTCAAAAGTCAGCAGCATGATTTGGAGTAAAAAAATAAATAAATAAAACAAAAGCAGATAATTGAGATTCTGACGGCCTCCTCCAGGGTTTGTTTGGAAAGGTCCTGACGGGATTTTGACAGCTGTGGCCATGTCGGTCCAAGGGGCAGCTTAAGATTAGTGTGTAAATATCTGAAGAATGCCAGCCAGTCAGCGTCTCAGTCACAGCTCAGACGGAAGGTGCTGATTGACAGACTAAGCTCATCTGCCTCAATGACCCCCTTGATAAACACATCCCCTTTGCTTTCACACTGGGGGAAAAAATCTGATAAGTTTAGGCACAAAATCTGGGATGTCTCACTCTATGATTATCTACAATGGATTGATGGAAACTCTGTGCTAAATGAGGTCTCAAACTCTGATCCATCATAATATGCCAGGGAATTACAACAATTAAAACCATACGGCAACGTTGCCTCCTATTCAAAACTAAACAATGACATAAGATATTCATGTCATAAGTGCGGACCACGTGGATTTCACAGGGGGTCACTTACATTAGAAAGAGGGGCATTCATGCTATTCTTTCCGAACAGTGAAACTAAACAAAATGGAGGAGAACGTCTTTCTAATACTCACTCAAGACTCCACACTATTAATGTTTGAAAGCAAGCCTTTATTAGCCTCTGTCTCTAATGCGTATTACACTAGCTAGCACAAACCTCGTCTGTATTCAGGAGCTCTGGCTGACACAAATACCTTCATGCAGAGTTGAAAAACTGAGCACAACTTCTCAAACAAATCAACTCTTATCTGATTACTTTGCAAAACTGATGAAGCCATGTGACCTTTTCTCAATTCAAACTTCTAAATACAAAAATTATTAAGCTTTATACTTACATAACTTATCTTTACACACAATAACATGCTCCTAACCACCATTTGTGTTACTAGTAAATCACTTAACTTTGTTGTAAAAAATGTATTTTATTAGTGTTTATTGGATTTATTTTGACTTTATATTTTATATTGTTTTCGCCTGTGTGTGTCTTTTCAGATATTACAAGCATTTTCCAGGATTTTCCAGGAAAGGGCAGAGTGGCTTGCAGGCTTGTTTTATGATCATTTAAGCCTGTTCGGCCTTTAAGAAAACTTGTACAGGCCAAGAAACAAAAGAAGTTGATCTCTGCAATGGTATGGTCATTACGCTAATGAGAGCCTATGGAGATCACCAATGAAGCCATCAAGCAGCCCCTCTGAATAACAATGCTGGCCTAACGCCCCAGTAATTGAATGGAAGGGACTGAAAAAGGAGGGAGAGCACATATGGAGATGGGGGAGTGAGAAAAAAATGGAAGAAAAAGTTAGAGAAGGGGGTTGGATAAGAAGGAAGGGGGGCTGCTGCTTTTCAGTCAAATGCTTGGCTGGTTCCAATCAAATCACATTGGGATTCAGGGCAAGACAGGGATTTGTGGTTTGGAATAAACAATAGTGGTATAACCCAGAGATTTAAAAGAGATGGTTCACAGTTTAGGTAAAAAAAGAAGGCAAAAAAGAAAGGAAAATGTTGAACAGAAAGCTTTTTGCCTCAGTTTGAGGAGACCCCAAACTTGCTTTTCTCATTTTCTTTTGAACAGCACTGACGTACTATACCCTGGTCCAAAGAGGACATGAATGCCCACTGAGCCCTTTCGCAAATGGAGCTGAAAGGAGCCATAGCACAGGCTAAAAAGGCCAGTCAACCTTTTTTCCCCCAGAGCAGAAACTCGAACAAAAGAATCTGAGGTACCGGAACAGGCGAGCAGGCTTCGGTGGCCCTTGGGTTTTTACATCCACACAGCGATGGCTCGAAGAAAAAACAAAGCAAACCCTGATAGACCTTCATTGCAACACCCCATCCCCAAATCCCCTTAGCCATACTAATCTAATTTTCACTAAGGCAAAAACAAGCAATCTCAAAAACACTTAATTACCATCAAATGCCGGGCTGCACTAGACTGAACTCACTGAGTATTATCTCCATTAGCCAACCTTTTCACAGACAAACACCAAGTTGACAGCCAAGAACAAGACATATTTGGATAATGCATTACATCCCAAGAGCAAGGAATACAGAGGCATAATTCTACTAAATCTTTTCACCCCCAGATATTAAAGGGTGTAATTATAACTCAAACGCTAGCCTACAAAAGATATGTATACAATAAGTGGATGAAAACATTTTCTAAAACTCACAAATCGAAAGTATCATATCATTGCAAGTCGTGCAGTTAAATCGCAGAAATTGCGCACCCACAAAAGAATAATTTAGTGTGTACAGTGAGATAATAAACCAATGCATAATTTTCTGCATGCTATATAATATATATACATATATTCTCACACACAAACACACATCTATGTCTATATATCTTTAACTTGGGGCCACCCTGTACAGGACTAGAAAGAGTTGTGCCGTTCTCCACCCACTCCCCCCTCTGAACTCTGTGATTATGAAACCAGAAAAACTATTTATCGGCCCAAGACGAACAAAAGAACTTCAGGAGGTACTCCTTGCTTGACCGCTTGAAGGAAATATGGCAGTGTTCATCCTGCCACAAAAACAAGAGCCACTAAAACACTCAAACCAGTGGGTCAGTAAAAAAGTGCTGTAAGTCAGGGCATCCTTGGCGGTGATCTGAATGACTTTTGGCTTACTCACCGTCCTGGCACTGGGGGACAAGGCGCCATTGGATAAATAAGGGCTGGCGAGATCCGGGATCATTAGAAACGGGTAGCTGGGGTAATGGGGGCTCTTAAAAAGGCCTCCATCTTGCTGTCTTCTCAAAGCTTTTGGGGTAGTTTTTGGAGATGGAAGAAAATGATAAGGAACAAAAAGGTTGGAATTAGGGGTTAAAAGAACTCACTTCCAAAGTATTCGTATTATAGCTAATGAGTAGTAATAGATATGAAGCAGAGATTTAATTCCTACCTTCACTAAAGTACTCTCTGGCTTTCTCATAACTTTCAGTGTCAGGTCTCGGCTGAGGTCGTCTTTCTGTTTGCTGGTGGGGTCCAAACAAATAAAATATGACATAAATGAACGTAGATCATTTCTTAAAAGTCACAGATAAGTTCTCAAGACAGGAGTGCAACCTGTTGAAATAACTTTTCTGAATGTGGGCAGCGAGACTTACCTCGGAATCAGAGGAGCTGCTGTTGTTTTCGGACTCGTTTACTAAGGAGGATTTAACGTCGTCCAGGTCTCTTTCGGCCGAGACATTTTCTGATATTTTCTCCTCTTGCTCTCCTTCGTCTTTGAACGAAATCATCTCGTCGTTGGCACCCAAGTCATCCCCACCGCCTCCGTTTAGTTGGGGCATGTTAAAATGTTTTCTTTTCCTCCCCACACAAATAAAAAATGGAAAAGTGTTATACTCGCTTTACCCCAAAAATGGTTTTACGAAGCCAAGTGTAACCTAACAATTTTGTTCGTTTTACACACAGATAAACAACTGCTTCAACTCTTAATGAGCACGGAGTGGCACGAAGTTGGTGACAAAACCACTTCTCACGGTTTCAGAAATAATCCCCAGCAAACGAAGACAAATCCACCATGTCCGCGACCACACGGACGAAAAAGTGGGTAAGAGAAACGTCTCTGAAGAATCCTGAAAAAGTTCAAACGTCTTTTGAGTTGTTTTTCTTGTTTTACTAACTTTTTTGTTTTGCTAACCGTGGGCTAGCTAACGTTCACTGGCAAATCTGAGAACAATGCAACGAGTCCAAAAACATGGAGAAAAAAACACAAAAAGAACAAGTCGAGTTAAGAAAGTGTTTCTTTTTATCAAACTGGTTCTTAGTCCTCCTGGAGTATTCCAGTTGGGGCGAATATCGTGCGCAAGAAGGAGGAAAAAAGAACGTGTTAGCACTCAACTTCTTTTCCTTCCTTCTGCGGCTGTGGGAAACCGGAGTCGCAACGGTCACGTCCCTTTCTCTACCCGTTTTAAACAAAAATAACTCAGTTTAAAAGAAAAAAGAGGCGTAAAAAGAGGGCGAGGATGTCTTCCGCAGGTCCGAAAATCATCTCCGTGGCCACGGCATGACTTCCCGAGTCTTGAAAATGTCACAAAATCGGACAAACACGCCGTGTTTTTCTACAGGACTCGCGTCCGTTGGAAGGAGGGGGGAGGGGGAGGGTGGGTGTGAGTGAGTAAGTGAGAGAGGGGGATGGAGAGAGAGGCTGAAACCCGGTTCTCGTATTGGCGGGAGCACGGGCTCTCGCGGCCAGCGGGCTCGACTAGAACGCGGCGCGCGGAGAGAAGGAGGAGCTCGAGCTCAAGAGCTGAAAAACGACACTCTGAGCTCGGGGCGCGCAGACAGGGGGAGAGGGAGCACGCGGCTTAAAGTGACAGCGCGAGGAAAAACAGCCCAGAACCCTCACGCCCAAACCACATCACTCATGGCAACACAGGATCCCCACACTCAGACCACATTACTCATATTAACACATGATCCCTATACTCGAATCAATACAGGACCCGCACACTCAAACTAAATGATTCACTTTCAGACGAATTTATTATTTGATCCCCTGCTTCATTTAGAATAATGCTGACTTACTAAAAATAAAAATTTCTCTTATTTCTGTGGTAGTTTCATTTTTATGAAGAGAGACAGAATATCAAGACAAAACGGGTTACATAAAATGTATTAGCATGTAACTGAGTGAAATAAATATTAGATCCCCTACAGCCCAGATTTCTGGTTCCCACAGACTAAATGTATGCCCATGTTGCACACAGATTACAATCAATCTATCAATTACTGATACTCCTGATCATAACTCGTTATGTGTTCCAATCCATCCTATCCACCACTATGGGCAAGAGCAAAGAGCTGTCAAAGATATCCTTTGCTATTCTGCTAAATAAGCAAAGGAGTGGCTAAAGAAGAAATACATTAAGGTAATGGATTGGCCTAGCCAGTCTCCAGACCTCAATCCTACAAAAAATCTGTGGATTGAGCTGAAGCTCTGAGTTGCCAAAGTAGCAGCCAAGAAACCTAAATGATTTATAGTGTAGCTGTAAAGAGGAGTGGGCCAAAATCCTACCTGAAATATATGCAAAACTTGTTACCAACTTTTGCTTGGGTATCAAATACTTATTTCACTCAAGTAAATGCAAATCACTTGTATGTAACAACGTTTTTCTTGATTTTGGTTGATATTCTGTCTTTCTCCATGAAAATTAAACTACCTCATAAATTTAAAACTGTTTTGTAAATCCGTAAACTTACAAATTCAGCATGATATCAAATAATTGATATTCAAACTTATGTCAGTACAAGACCTTCACACTCAAACCACTGCATTCATATCAGTGCATGAGCCTCACATTTAAACTACAGCTCTCATGCCAATACAGGACCCTAACACTAAAACCACACCACTCATATTAATACACAAGGGGAAGAAGTGTGCAGGGTTTTGGTCGAGGCTGCGGCTGTGTCTTATTTAGACATTTTTACAAAAAGTTATTTTTAGAAAAGTTAAAAGAAGTTGTGCTTTTTTTAAGTTAAATATTTTCCCCAGAATGTTTCTGCCCACGCCTTTTCATACCATAGGTTTTCCTTCTTTCTATTTTTAGTAATTCTCAATATTTTGTAGAGAACAATATGCTTCACACTGAGGCAATTTCACCTTAAATCTCATTGTTCCTTGTAAAGTGACAATGACAAAGATTTATCTTATCATAACTTATCTTATCTTTTATGAAGTCGAAAAAGTACTTTTTCTCAGATGGCTTCGATTGTAATTTCTCTTTTTTCTTTTTCTGGGTAATTCTCTAGTTTTTGTCGATATTATATATTTTTCTTTATTGGTTTTGTTAAATATGTGTAATGTTAATAGTTCTGTTTTTTATTCCTGCCTTTATTTATATATCTATATTTATTTTCTCTTAAAAAAAATTACTTTTGTTGTGAAGTCAAAAATGATTTTTTATATGGTTTGCCAAATTGCTTCTGTTGATATTTTCATTATTTTCATTTTCCTATTTTAGTTTTTCCTTGTTTTAAAATAATGATCCACTATTGTTCTGAAGTTTTTGACCTTTTTTCCATTTGTCTTTTTTCTTACTTTGTTTGTTTGTTTGTGTGTGTGTGTGTGTGTGTGTGTGTGTGTGCTTGTATGTGTGTGGAGCTACTAAGATTAAGGTTTTTGGTTTTTCCTTCTCAGACCATTTTTCCTCATGCTCCACCGCTTTGCCTGAGATTGATGATGTCATGCTTTCCCAGACAGTTGCTTCATGTGTCACAAGCCTCCCCTTCCACAACCCACCCCCCACCACCACCCCGTACAAAAGAACAACTAGGGCATGACCATCTATAAAGAAGCCCAGACACCCCCTCACCACCACAATACCATCCTGCTTCATGTTTATACTGGTTGGAGAGGCCCATTTTATGATGGTGTTGGTGGTGGGGCTGGTTTGTATAGGACAGATCATTAAGTACCATTATTATCCACTCAGGGTGGGAGCCGTCCTCCAAATGTACCCCACACTCATTCACTTTACATTAGCAAAGAGTGTTTGAAAAGTTTAAGAGCTACAGCTCTCATTGCATCCACCTCCTTGTCTATAAAGGTGTGATAATAGTATGCTGTGTAAGTCTGTAATGACACATTGCTGGAGTAATTGCAGGTCAGAGATGTGTGTGTGTGTGTGTGTGTGTGTGTCCAGTACTATGGTGGTGCTATAGTATAAGCTGTGAATAAGCAGGTTTGTTACCAGAGGCTTTAGTCATACTGGGCCATGGAATCTTCTGAAAGCAGCGTGACCTTCAAAACCTCCCTCAGAGAAGCTCCCACAGGGCCACACACACACAGACACACACACACACACACACACACACACACACACACACACACACACACACACACACAAACACACA
>JBBKCR010000016.1:1073326-1092613 GCA_037577295.1 Ladigesia roloffi
AACCTAATGAGACATAAACACGAAACAGGTGAAGACACGAGACATGTGGAACTAATTATCATAGGGGGAAACAGACACACAGAACAAGGACACAAGCAAACCAAAACAGAACAGAGTGTATCAAAATAAGTCCTCAAAACAGAATTACAAAAAAACAAAAAGCTGTGACCTCAAAATGCCACTGACCAGCCGTTACAATATGTATTGACATTTTATTACTGCAGTTATATTTTATATGAAAATGTAGCTGAATTTGCGTTAATACAAAATTAATAATATATACTTCCATTAATAATTTAGCACTAAAATGTATGAGGAATTATGTATTGGAAAAGGTTTTGCAAACAGTAATGAATTCATTACTAAGAAAAAAATGACTGAATCCAAAAAATTCAGTTCAGCTTAATACATTATCCCTAATGATAATGTAAAGCGCTGGACAGTTACACTGAACTGTAGTCACTCACAATTAATTCAGGTAAGCATGTTTTCTTTGGTATGCGCTCTCATTTTTTTTGGTATATACAGGTAAATACGGTAATAATTTAATGTACTTTTTAGTAATAAAAATATAGTAACATTTATGGGCAATCACCAATTTTTTATACTAAGGGTTAGGGTTAGGATTAGGGTAATTTACTGTTTGTCGGGTGGTGCGCCTCATTCAGGGTGATTCATAGTGACCCGCTGGTTATAGCAGACATTTGATGGTGACATGGTGAACATGGATTGAACCAAAGATAACTCAACTCAAGACAGAAGGTTATGGCCCTGCACAGATCATAAAATGACAATACCAATACTGCTAGAGCACTGAAATTGCAATTTCTACTGATAGTTAATGTCAGTGACAAAATACCTTTGTGCAACAATGGGTCTACAAGACTATGACCACAAACACACAATGAAATTCACTGCAGCACAAAATCTTGTTCTTTAATGACCTTCTCAGTGTCCATATTTGAACCTAACTGAAAACAATGCCAGACCCACTGAATGGAGGTATAATCAAGATTTCTTTGTGCTGTATTTGGGGAGCAATATTTTGTATTTTGTTTGTCTGTGTTCCAATGCACAGTAAAAATATTAAAGCTATGCAGATGTATTTAAGTCTGGAATATCAATCATTCCATATCTGTTTTTAATGCAGGTTGCAATAATTCTAGAGTTTACTGTGTATTTAAATTGCGCAGAATCAACCTTATTTATGTATCTTGAGGGTATGTGTGTGCTCGTGCATGTGAAAAAAAGGAAATCTGTTTGTTAATTCATGAAAATTATATTTATGTCTCTGTTTCCAGAATTTTCAGGGCTTGCATGTGTGTGTTGATATGTTTGGGTTTGCATTCATGAGCCTGCATTAAGTGTTTTGAAAACCACTGCAGTATGCGTATACATGCTCATGATATATATAGCAATCAATAACTGCAAAGAATACAGCAGTTTCATGGTGGAGATCGAACAGTCGATTGCTCAACCTTTTTATTTAAATAATTATATGTACAATTGAAAATGGTTTATATCACCCGCAAAAAACACACTACGTGAAGCAGGTTGCTGGGATTGAGTGTGAATCTCTAACCTAAAACATGCTGTCAATCAAAAAGGGTTTCTGCCTGTTAGACAGCTCCTCCAATTATCATTCAGCAGCCCAGCGTCCTGGCCCGCTCACTGCTCCATTCACTCCCAGAGAAGCTGAGCTTCCCTGGAAGCTGAACTTCAGGGGGGTTTAATGTTCTGTGCCTCATTGAAGAGAGAATCGATTCTGAACATGAAATTGAACTCGATCTAAAGGCAATATATATACGACATATTTGAGCATTTATTTTCAGACACATAAGAGGAAGCAGAGCTTCCCTTGCAGTCTTAGAGCAGCCACCACTGGCCTAAGCATATTATTTGAAACCATGGAACTGTCTGGGAATGAGGAGCATAATTTGAGGCCTGTTGTCATTTAATGTTGGGAGAAATTTACAATTAAAATGAGAAAATCCACATTTTCAGCTGTGACCATTTGAAATGGTCCATGATACCTGTACGCCGTCTGCAGCAGAAGTAAAAATGGCGACGGATTACATTTACTATGCAAATTGTTTATGTGGAGCTCGGGAACAATACAAATCGCTGCATATTTACACTCCTCAGGAAATTGTAAGGCATCACCTATAGATAATACGCTCTCGCTCTTTCTCTCTCTCTTATTATCTCTTAATGCACTGGTCAGACCATGAACTGCTTCTGTCCACCTGTGGGAAACCTTTTTTTTTTAAAGCACTCCACAGCTCATAATAGGGATGTCCAAACCTCCAAGGGAAAGACTGGCTGCTGTGGGGTTGTCCAAAAGCGGGCAGGAAGTTTATGGTGAAGTGGTGAGTCGGGCCATTGTGTTTGTCCATGGAACCCCCCCTCCATTTTTCGTTCCCCCCACTTCCTCATTCCGTTCCTGCCAGCCTCTCGAAAGAGCAAGCTCTGATAATGAATGAGAGGCAGATAAAAGAGAGAGTGAGAAAAAAGAGAGAAAAAGACATGAGCAAGAGAGAGAATACATTTTAATGTTTTTCTTATTCTTTCATGGGCGGTTGAAGAGGCGTCTTTATCATGACTTGCGTCCCACCTCTCACCTCATTCATTGAGTCCTTTAGGGGCATCCTGTGACCTTTGACCCCCAGGACAATAGAAGCTGGGATGTTTCCCAGTGTGCTTGTAGCTGGTTGACAACAGAAACGTGAGTGTGCTCATGGGAAAGCAACTATTTACTGTTGGACAGGATGAGTGGATCCTACTCTTAGAATCTCATATACATGTGCACACGCATACATATACAAACACACACACAGTAGTTTTTATACAATGGGACATAAGGTCATACGGTATATTTGAACATTTCTAAGTACCTACACCAATCAGCCATAACATTAAAACCACCTGCCTAATTCCACCAGAACAGCTCTTACACCCTCAAGCAGCCAGAACAGCTCAGACTGACGATAAAGTCTGAAGATGTGATGTGGCATTCAACAGTCCTGTTAGTCATGATGTGGGGCCTCCTTGTATTGGACTAGTTTGTTCAGATCTGAGGAATTACTACACCTTGAAGTCTGTCATATTTCATGACAGAACACATTATCCTTCTAAAAGTGCCCCCTGCCACTAATTGCACTAAAGGGATGTACTTGGCCTGAAAAATGTTTAGGTAAGTAATTCATGACAAATTAACACCTACGAAAATGCAGGATCCTGCAGATCTTTACTCAGAACATCATGATGCCTCTGCTGGCTTACCTTCTTCCCATAGTACCGGCTGGTGGAATCTCCTCCCAAGGTAAGCAACACAATCACATCCAGCCAACCACTTGATGTAAGACTCAGCATGGGCGCTCTGGCTGGTCTGTGGCTACACAGTTGCAAATGTATAAATATGTGCTACATTGACACATTTCTATCAATGTAAGCATGAATAATTTGTGCTACAGTAGCTTTTATGTGGGATTGGAGCTGTCGCTCCCCACATGCATCAGTGAGCCTTGGGTGCCCAAGACCTTGTCATAAGTTCACTGGTTGTCCTTCCTTAAATAGCATTTAGTAGGTTCTGACCACTGCATAGGGGAAACAACTCACAAGGCCTCTGTTTGACCCAGTTGTCTAGCCATTCCAGTTTAACTTATATCATACCTGCTCAGGTTCTTACTCTTTTTACTGCTTTCAGCACATCAATTTTACACAACTGGCTGGTTACAAAACGTATAGAAAAGGAGAAATAGCTAATCAGAAAGAGCGAAGAACACAGGCTGACATATCAGAACCAAAGTGCTATGTAGCAAAAAGGAAGAAATAAAACTGAAAAGCCCTGATTGTTATCACTGTTAGCACTACACCGTATACAATTATAACACAACCAAGACAGCTTAACTCACTCTCACAATACACCATATATTAAGTGTTGGCTCCACAATAGGATACAGTTTCCTACTTATGTTTCTCATTCCTAAATAATGAAACCTCAGCGACCACTAACCTTTTACTAACACCTTTAACTGATTCACAATTCGACCCGACTCGACTTGACCACAATTAAGAAAAACAAACTGATTAAATTCGGTCCACCAAACTTTATAAAACAAACCTTATGTGTGTGACTTTGCCCATCAGCTTGCTGGATTCATACTCATTCATTACTGTGATGTCCTTGTCAATAGTTCAATATCGAGTCTTTCATTAAAAACCTTCAGTCTGAAGAGCGGAACAAAGTGTTACATGCAGCATTTAAAGGAAAGAGATTAAACATAGCTGGAAAATCAAGGGCACTAATTAGCCTAGTAGTTAATTTACTACTAATTAAATTTGTTTGCCAGTGTACATTGATTCCTGAATAAATCACAGGTCACACTGCATTAACTAAACCTTTAGACTCACACCCCAGAGACTCAATACTCCACTGAAACTCACACACCAGAGACTTGATTTGCAACTCAAGAATTTAGTCAGACCCACTTAAGATTTAAGAATGAACTTGGACTCACACCCCATTGATGTCCACTCCAGTCCTTAGATGTCTACTCCAGGGACTCAACTCAAATTATCACCTCAGAGACTTGAGACTCAATTTGGACTCTCATCTTAGATAATCAAGACTCAACTCAGACTCACATCGGAGAGACTTGCAACCCAGACACTCAAGACCTTCGAGAGTCTGCCTCGGACCTCACAGAAATAAGACTTAACTCAGGCTTGCACCTCAAAGTCTTAAGATGTCCACACCAGAGATGTGCACTTGACTCACACTTACAAAGTCCCAAAGAATCTGTTGAGATTAAAGTCCCAGATAATTGACAATCAACTTGAACTCACATCCCAAAAAACTAAGACTTGACTCTGAATTAGAACCCACAGATTTGAGACTCAACTTGGACTCCCATTTCAGCTCCTCAAGATATTCTAGACTTGACTTGTACCCCAGAGACCCGAGACTTGTCACACGGAGCAGACGTGTGACCAATTGGCACCGGAGATGATCCATGTCAAAGTTTTTAAGCAGGATATACAGGTAACCATACTTATCTACTCCATGACAAAGGAAGAACATATTCAACATGTTCAAGCTGTCCTAATGAGGTTGCTGACCCACCAATTGTACTGAAAGTTGAAAAATGTAGCTTTCACCAGCACTCCACCACATTTCTTGGCTGTGTTATGACTCTGCAGGGTGTGGCCATGGATCCCCAGAAGCTGGAGGCTGTGCAGTCCTGGCCCCTACTCAACTCACAGAAAGAGTTGCAACATTTTCTGGGGTTTGCCAATTTCTATCGGTGATTTATCCGGGGCTACAGTTCAACTGTAGCACCTCTGACGGCTCTCACCAAGCCGCAGTCCGGACTATTTACACTCAATTCAGGTGCCATCCAACCCTTTCACCACATCTGTGAACACTTTACCTGTGCACCCATCCTTCGCCATCCTGATGCTAGCAAGCCATTCATTGTTGAGGTGGACACCTCCATTTTTATTCCAGAAAATTCAATCCCACTCAGCAACGATACGGGGTAGGAGACTGTGAGTTGATAGCCATCAAGTGGGCTCTGGAAGAATGGCGTCACTGGCTCCAGGGTGGCAGTGACCCGTTCGCCATCTGGGCTGATCACCAAAACCTGATTATGATCCAGCTTGCAAAACAAATTATCCCCAGGCTGGCACAGGGGGCGTTATTCTTTGAAAAGTTTAACTTTATACTAACTTACCGTCCAGGGTCGAAGAACATAAATGCCGACACCCTCTCCCATCAACATCAGGTCGAGGAACCTTGAATGGAACCCGCGCCTGTCCTGCCTGAGCACATCATAATGGCACCCATCAGGTGGGGGTTAGAAGACAGGGTCTGCCAGACGCACGTCTTGGAACCACCACCAGATGAAACACCTCCCGGTCGGCTGTTCGTCCCCAGAGCAGTCCGCACTGAGGCCCTGAAATGGGCTCATTCCTCCATTCTGGCTGGCCACCTGGGGGTGGATCGGACTCTAGAGCGCCTCCAGAGAGCTTTCTGGTGACCCGGGATGTCCAGTGACACAGATGAGTTCGTCAATGCCTGCTCTACATGTACACAGACAAAGTCCACTAATGCTCCTTAATCCGGCACCCTACGCCCGCTACCAGTGCCCACCAGACCATGGATTCACATTGGCTTAGACTTCATCACTGGACTCCCGGAATCCAAGGGGAGGGACACCCTTCTAAACATTGTCGACCACTTCTCAAAGGCTGTGCACCTGGTGGCCCTGACCGGACTCCCATCTGCTAAAACCACTGCGGGACTGGTTCTTGAGCACGTAGTCCGACTGCATGGGTTCCCCAAGGACATCGTCTTGGCCCCAGGTTCTGGCAGGCCTTCTGCCATCTGATCAATGTTACATCTAGTCTCTCCTCCGGGTACCACCCCCAGACTAATGGTGAGACGGAGCAGGCCAACCAACAGCTGGAGCGCTTCCTCCAGGCGTTCGTGGCCAACTGTCAGTGCTCCTGGGCTAGCTACCTCGTTTGGGCAGAACTCTCTCATAACACCCTGGTCTCCTCTGCCACTGGCTTCAGCCCATTCGAGGTTTGCGGGGGATATCAGCCCTCCATCTTCGAACACCAAGAGCCCAACTTTGATGTCCCCTCAGCCCAACAGTTGGTCTGCACCCTCCAGGACGATTGTTCCACATTGGTGACAGGGCTTATCTATCCACTCAACATCTCAAACTGAACCACGAAAACTGTCTCCCCAATGTATTGGGCCTTTCAAAATCATCAAGAGGCTTAACCCTGTCACCTTCCGGCTCCAGCTGCCTGCTTCCGTTAATGTTCACCCTGTGTTCCATATGTCCCAGTTCAAACCTTTTCTCCTCTGTTGCTGATCCTCCTCCTCGGATTATCGATGGTGTCCTGCATTCACCGTATTACAGGAATTACAGGTAACTCAGCACACAGACATTGATTTCTATACCTAAGTCGCTACATGTCGCCCAGATTCCGGAACCGTGAGTACTTGCTCATCACGGTCCTCTTATCTGCCTTCTGTGTGCATGTGAGAATGAGGATTCCTTTGGTGGAAATCCGTACTCTTTATACGGAGCATTCTCAGACTAACCACGTGATTTACCAGCTCTCTCGTTTGTTTCGACGTTAGAACTCATCCATCATGCAACAACTGGGTTACTTACAGTTTATTGTGTCGTTCCTCCCATGACAAGACTTAAGTAAGAGTCCCATCCCCGAGATTTGATTCACCCCACTTAAGACCCAAGATTTCACTTGCACCCTAGGGAGGTAAAACTCCAACTACATGGTTAATGATCTCCTTTTGAAAATATGCACATGTATGTTTTCCATCATTTTCACAATACCCCTTTGGTTGGCCTTATTTGTTGCTGTTCAAGTGTACAAGGCCCAATCCTCCAAGTCTCTCTCTCTTACTTTTACTCTCTTTCTTTTGTTCTCTCTACCTAATAAAGCACAAAGCCTGGGTTCCTTCACTCTGTATTTCAAGGGCACTATCAATACCCTGGCCATGACTTTCTCTCATATAAATCTAGTTTTCTTATGGAGCTCTGCATCACCCTGCATTAAAAGAGCAGCACTGTACAACCCAACCCCCTTTAACATACCCCACCCCTATCCCTCCACAGACAGAATACAAAATCCACTGTTAATGCAGCCTTTCACTGTAGTACATCTTCATGGGCCACAGAAGACACTTCCAAGGACTTCTCTGAATAACTAGCCTGTTTAGATTTCATTATCCAGCAGCATTTCATTTCCTTGTACTTACAGCTACATGGCCTGCTTGACTTCCACGTTAAACCCAAAGCTGTCAGCCAGATAGTGACAGAGGATTAATTGAAGTTAATGTAAAATGTTTGAAAACATTTTCATAATGCAACCATAAAACATTTTAAAAACATTTTGAAACAATGAAGTGTTAAGATTTATTTTTACTTCAATGTCATAAAAGCTTCAAATGTAATTTTTTTTTGTAAGATTTGCCTTTCTGTTTAATATATAATGCACTGACTGGGCGTCAGATTTTAATTTTAGGACTGCTATAGTGCAAAGGTCCCCAACCACTGGGACTGCGGACCAGTATCAGTCCATGAGAAAATATTTTATTGATTATCAATGTCTGAATGATCTTTTATTTTGAAAATCTCTTGTATGGGTCACATGATACAGTAAATAAAAAATGTAGCCCACAAGCTAGCAAAAGAAAACATCTTTGGGGAGCTTCTTCATATTTTTATGTATATCCCCCACAGCTAATGCAGATGCAGCCTTCAGCTCTTTCCACTCTCTTGTCAGCATCCACAGGCCTTGCTTAGCCTTAGAATTCTACCATGCCTCCCTGGACTCTACACCTTCTCCTGGTTTGTTACCTGCTCCACCAGAGACAACAAATCCCTGCACTTTTTTGTATGCCAACACTAAGGAAGTCATACATTTCATCAACCTGATCACAACTTGGTGCACAATTTCCCTGTGTATAAACTGTATGCATTAGAGCCAGCAGTTACCCACACAGTGCAGAGATGGGCAGATGTGACTGAGGAGGAACTGTTTTACTCCCACAGTGTGGGAAGTGCTCTGTGATAACCATTTGGAAGATCTGCATTATGGACCCTTTTAACTTTTGTGTGGATAACACCATACCCTTCACTGTCTGGTGCTTTCCAAATGAGAAAACCTGGATTACTTCTGAAATCAAGATTGCTCTCACACAGGAGAGAAGGGTTTTCAAGTCAGGAGAAAATAAGGGTAAAAACGGTGCTGAAAGACAACTACACACAGAGGTTGGAAAACCAGCTGAAACAGAACAATGTCAGTGAAGTCTTGAGGGGGCTTAGTATCATCTCAGGCTGCAAAAACCTCTGAATCAGAAGGGAAAGATAGATGGGCATATGAGCTGAACAATTTCTTCAAAAGGTTTGATTCATCATCTGCCCCTGCCTCTCCCCCATACTGCCTGTCTCTGATGCAATCATGTTAGCATTGATATTTACTGCTATAAATGCTTTAACTTCTATATATTTGTTAGGGATGAGTGAGTACAGCATTATCTGTATGTGTATCTGTATCTGTTAACCAGATGAATTATCTGTATCTGTATCTGTACTCGGACCGGGCGGGGCCTATCCCGGAAGTAGGCGGGGTTTAACCAGGAAGTTGGTCAGGTTGTCTTGAAAAAGGCGGGGCTTTAACCAGTATGTTATTTTAAGCATGCAATTGATATGTTTTGATCAGAAATTGTTATATTTATTGCTGATTATAAAACTAATTACATACAGAACATTGTTTTGCAACAATGAATAGAATACATGCGGTTGCAGTTATGAAGTAAAATGTAATGAACAAGAGTTATCATCTCAATATAACTCTCTTTTTTTAACTTTTGATTTTACCATGATCATTGTTTTTTTTTTTTTCATTTAATTTTTTTTATTTCCACACCAGGTATGTGTGAGTGTGTGTGTTTGTGTGTGTAGCTTAGTTTGGAATATTATTTATACCACAACTACCTTAACTTTTTTAATAAAATAGAGCAAGAACGTGTCACTGAGTGCGTGACTTAAAAAAAGTGGTTGGAGACAGCAGACGGTAAGAGAGAGGGAGGGGGGGGGAGAGCACCCCTATAATTGCTCCTGGCCCCCATAAGGCCCCCCTGCTCTGAACAGCCAAATATTTAAATGTATATATTTTTTAAATCTCGACATGCGCTGGCTCTAAAAACGAAACTAACGCTCCACGGACACACAGACTACTTAAAGCACTACAGGCGCGCGCTGACAGACGCCACTGCACGCAGACACAGTCAGCTACTCAATGAGAATTTTTCTTAAGCTGAGCACAGATATTGACTCGTATTAGTCGTATGATACACGAACTCGTCGAAAGTGCTTTATCCGTACCAGATACTCGTTTCAGCCAAGTATCCGGCTCATCCCTAATATTTGTGTTTAATTATTTTTATTTCCTTTAAAAATAAGCCAACATCTGCTGTTGACACCCCAGCCCTATATATGTTTTACTGCATTTTCTACACTAGTAATAGGAAGTTCGGCTCTTTCCAGAGAGCTGGCTCTTGTGGCTCAGCTCCCAAAGAAGAGCCGGCTCTTTCGCCTCCCAAACAGCTTTTAGTTTATTATCACCTGTAGCCTCATATTTTAGCCTAACCTGGCAAATTTGAATGCTTTTTTTGTTGATAAAAACCCTTTTGCATTTAGTGTTTCATGAGAAGCTGTTACAAAAGCAGGCATTCTTACTTTTGTTTAATACTTTAATCAAACTTTTAACTGCAAACAAATCCACAAATCCACAGAACAACACTGCAAACAAATAGAACAGAACACAACCAAACTCAGTAAAAAAAAAGTATGTCCTCAGTGCAAGTTAACATTCAGAAAAATTAAATGCCACAGCTTGGATGGGCTGATGCTGTTTCTACTCTCGGTTACTATCTGCCATGTTTTTGTCACAGTTCCTCTCTGCGACACACACCTGAAGATCTTTAGCCATTGATTACACTCTGTATCTAAGAAGTTCAATCCTCAGGTGTGGTGAGGAGCATTATGTTCAGTACATTCTCTTGTTTTTGAAAATAAAGTCTATCTGCTATGAAAGGGACTGTCTGGAACTACATTTCTCCTCCCGTGAAAGAATGCTCCACGAAATTGAAAGGCACAGTGGACTTCTCCTCTTGACACCGAACCCAACCAAATGCCGTCTTTCCATATGTCTCCCCTGATCCCAGCAGCGCCGGCTCTCTCGGTACCTCTCCAGACTCTCGTATATACCACCTGCGGCAAGGAGGCTCATCAGTAGGCCAGTATGCAGCGGAGTTCTGCGCCCAGCTCCGGTTCCAGCCAGCTGGCATACAGCGGCCTTCCCAGCGGCCGTCCCAGCGCATCCAGCTCTGGGTCCAGCCGGTCGGTGTCCAGCAGCTGTCCGAGCATGCCCAGCTCCAGTTCCAGTTCCAGTCAGCTGGCATCCAGCGGCCATCCCAGCACATCCAGCTCCAGTTCCAGCCAGCTGGTGTCCACCAGCCGTCCCAGCATGACCAGCTCCGGGTGCAGCCAGCAGACGTCCAGCGGCCGTCCCAGCGCATCCATCTCTGGGTCCAGCCAGCCAGCATCCAGCAGCCATCCCAGTGCCTCCAGGCTGTCCAGCAGCCATCCCAGTGCCTCCAGGCCGTACAGCGGCCATCCCAGCGCCTCCAGCGGTTTCAGCACCTGCCTCGTCCTCGACTCCTGACCCGTCTGTACAGGGCGACCCGACTCCTGACCCTTCACCGGGCAACCCGACACCTGACCAGTCGCTGGTTTCCATACCGGGCGACCCGACTCCTGACCAGTCGCCAGTTTCCACACCAGGTGACCCGACTTCTGACCAGTCCCGGCTTCCATACCAGGCAACCAGACTCCTGACCAGTTTCCGGTTTCTGTACCGGGTGAACCAACTCCTGACCAGTCGCCGGTTACCACACCGGGCGACCCGACTTGTGACCAGTCTCCAATTTCCGCATGGGGTGATCCGACTTCTGACCAGTTATCAGACGACTCGACTTTTGACCAGCCGCCAGTCTCCGCATTGAGCGTCCTGACTACTGACCAATTTCCAGATGACTTGACTACTGACCAGTCCCTAGCTCTCATACTGGGTGGACGGTCTCCTGACCCTTCACTTGTTCCCCCACTGAACTCAGCCTCCACGGGGCCGGCTCCCCTACATGTAGCCGTGGTTTCTTTACTGGCCCTCTTTTCGGTGTGGAGATTGCCGCCTTCTCATCCTCACTTGCCTCCCCCTTGGAAGAGTGACTTTGGGGTCCCCTCGCCCACCCTCCCTTTGCTGTGGGTTTGTTTAGGTGCCCCGGGGGTTGCTCCATTGAGGGGGGGGGCTCTGTCACAGTTCATCTCTGTGACTTCAAGGGGTTGTCAGGAAACCAAATCGTGCTCCACACACACCTGAGGATCTTTAGCCATTGATTTCACTCTGTATTTAAGATGTTCAGTCCTCAGGTGTGGTGTGGAGCGTTATGTTCTGTACATCCTCTTGTTTTTGAAAATAAAGTCTATCTGCCATGAAAGGGACTGTCTGGACCTACCTTTCTCCTTCTGTGAAAGTTTTTGAGAAAACTCTCTCCAACGGGACTGATGTCGCCACAATGCACAGTCCCCATCTACCACCTGATACACTTAGCTCAACACTTCTAGTGTCTAACTCACTGTCGGAGTGCCCAGCCACCACTGTACTCAGATCAGCGACAGCCCACCGGAGCCTCACCAAATAAAGTGGGGAGCCAGCTCTCACTCGCTGGGAGTCGGCTCTTCTTGTTCACTACAAAGAATCGGCTCTTACAGCCGGCTGGTTCGCGAATGACATATCACTACTCTACACTTTACACCTCCGCTACATTCTCGGATTAATGCTTCTTCCCTCCAACTATGGCCTCCAGCACACAATCATCCTTCTCCAGCCTGTCTAATTCAATCATGTCCTGCTCAGATCAGTTGTGCACGGTAACGGGGCATACCACAGCTTTGGAAAACATATTGTGTGGTACTAGTGGCAAAGACTGCACATTCCAAGGACCCGAGCAGCTACAGGCTGGTGGCTTTGACATCCCACCTAATGAAGACTCTGGAGCAGTACATCCTTGCTCAACTTCAGTCCTTGATGAGCTCATCACTGGATCCTCTTTGGTTTGGCTTGGCATCAGCCCAGCATTGGGGTAAATGATGCAGTCACCCCCTCCTACACTGTTCCCTCTCTCACCTGGAGACCTTCACCTCCCCACATGGATTTTGAACTACCTAATTGTCAGTGTGCAGGCACAAGCCTGCTGCAACATGTCATGACTTCTCCCTGTCTTATCTTTGTATTTTAGTGTTATAAAATTTTTCCTTAATTTAACTTAATATATTTTACTTAGCTTAACTTTGCTTATTTACTTAAGCTGTACAATCTCTAATCATTTGGGTAGAGAGAGTTATTTCAACATTTATTTTGTTTGTCTTTAATTTGGCATGCAACTCTGTCTTTGTCTATAAGCACGACCAGCTGATCTCACTGAGGCTGGCTGCTCCACCACACCACGGTCCTCTCAGACTTCTTCGCAAAGTTATGGAGGGGAAGACCTAGAGAGGATGCCGTGGTGGAGCAAAGGAGAAGGAGATACAAAGCATAGCTCCCATCTGTTCTTATGGGCAACTTGAGGTCACTGGACAACAAGATGAATGAGCTTCCAACATGGGTCAGGCACAACAGTGCAGTTTGATGGGCCTTACTGAAATATGACTGTATATGAGCATATTCCTGACACTGCCTTAGACTTTGCTGGCTTTTCATGTCCTCAGGCGTAAGAGTGGGTAGAGCAAGTGGGGCAGAGTCACTCTCTTTGTGAATGAGAGATGGTGACACCCGAGTCACATTGTGTTTAAGATTCAAGATTTCAATATTCAAGATTCAAGATTTTGAATGCTCAGTCATGCAGGTACAACACACAGTGAAATGTGTCCTGAACCACTCCTTATGACTGTGCAGACATTTTTAAGACAAATTAAATTTTAAAAAATGTTAGCAGTGGGGCTATGTTCGTACTATGTCTGGTTCCTGTTCCAAAAAGTTGTGACCCAGTGCCCCATCGGACTACAGGCCAGTAGCACTCACCTCACACTGAGAGACTGGTCCTGGACACTCTCTGCCCCTTGGTGAGGCCAGCACAATATACCCTCCAGTTTGCCTAACAGGCTCAGATTTGAGTGGATGATGCCATCTACTTGCTACACAGATATATAGCCTATATTTTAATGAGCCAAGTGCATCCCTGAGGATTACATTCTTTGACTTCAACACCATTCAGCCAGTCCGACTGGGGAGCAAACTGTTTGCTATGCAGGTTCATGCCCCTGGATTTTGGACTTCCTAACTGATAGGTCACAGTACGTCTGACTAAGTCTGATACAGTGTTGTGTAGGGGTGTGCAAAATGGATGCTATTCGTATCTGTATTTGTTAAAAGTGTATTAGTGTAAAATTCATAATGCAGTGTGCAAACTCCGTCCGCCGCTCCCCGAATCTACACCTGAACTTGAGTGTGTGACGGGGGTAGGGGGTGGAAGTGTAGTATCTACTCACAAACGTCAGCCTGTGCCCGGGGTGTGGAGTATCTACTATCGAACGCGAGTGTGTGACCAGGGGACGGGACGGTGTATCTACTCCCGAAAGCGAGCCTTTCACAGGGGGGCGGAGTATCTATGACTAAAAATATCTGGGTGTACACCTTGACAATTAGATGGACTGGTCTAAGAACTCTCTGGCCACTTACAATAGGTGTTAAAGTAGGCTGTACTTCCTATGTTGTTTCTGATCTTTTAGAGTCTGCAGCATCATTTTGCAGATGTTCTATGAGTCTGTTGAGGCCAGTGACCTTTTTATGCTGTAGTGTGCTGGGGTGACAGCATGAAATTGGCTGACAGGAAAACATTTAACAACCTGGCCAGGAAAGCTATCTCTGTTGTTGGTGAGGAACTGGATGGCATGGAAACTGTGGCTGAAAGGAGAACGTTGTCCAGACTTCAATCTACCATGGACAATGGAGACCATCCACTCCACAGTGTCGTAAATGACCTGAGAATTACCTTTAGCCACAGACTGACCAATTTAATGCACACCACTGAACACCACAGGAAATCGTTTTTTCCCACTGACATAAGACTCTACAACTCACAGCAATACAATAATCTGTGTATTTACCTGCTGTATTGTGGTGGTCACCACATAAAAAAATTGTAATCTGCAGTACAGGGGCCCCTCAGGGAATGATTCTGGCTCTGTTTATTTTTAGCCTGTACACCAACTGGAATAGTCGGCCCCATCACTGATGGGGACAACGGTGAGTATAGAGAACTGACACAGGATTTTTGGACCAAATTAACACTGGAAAAACCAAAGACCGGGAGATTTCCACAGGCACAGAAATCCTCCACCGCAACCACTGAACATATAAGGTATGGATATTGAGGCTGTGGAAAACTACAGTCTTTATCTGAAAAATAAACTGGACTGGACTCATAACACAGATGCCCTATACAAAAAAAGCAGAGTAGGCTGAATGTACTACACAGACTCAGGTCTTTGGGAGTGCAATGGCCACTCTTAAAGACCTTTTTTGACTCAGTAGTGGCATCATCCATCTTGTATCGTGTGATCCGCTGGGGCAGCAGAATCTCCACTGGGGACAGAAAGAAAATGAACAGGTTCATCTGGAGGGCCACCTCTGTTCTAGGATACCCTAGGATAGTCCAGTAGCAAATGACGGGAAGGGTGGCAAAGCGGTCATCCCTGGTGGACAACATCTCCCACCCCAAAGAGGAGACTCTGACTGCACTGAGCAGCTCTCTCAGCAACAGGCTGCTACACCCACCATGTGGGAAGGGGAGATTTCACAGGTCTTTCCTTCTAGCTGCTGTCAGAATTTAGGAGTATCACCTCACAGTTGATCACACACACACACACACACACACACACACACACACACACACACACACACACACTCACACACACACACACACAAAATCATGCATATCCAAACAAGGACTGATGAGTGAAATAGTTATATTGTGTGCAATAATTTTTCTTGTGATAGCCTTGTGTGTTTATGTAACATTCTTAGACATACTGATATTTAATCTAAATTGTAACAATACTGGCAAATCAAAATCAAAATGATGTAACTAAACAATTAAAACTGAAGAAATAATGTCTTCTCTAAAATGTGATTGCCATTTCTGGTTTGGAATAAATCAGGGCATCCCCACATGTATTCCCAGTTAAATGTAGTGTAATAAAAAAATAAGGAGGATTTTAATTGCAGGGTTCCCCTTAACACTGTTACACTGCTGCAGTTCTAATATCTCTGTAAATCTCACCTCAAACATTAATGTAATCAAATCAAAAATAAAATCAAGGCTATTTGGCCCTGCCAGGGCATTCACATTTGAGTTTTTTTACAAAAAACAAGTTACCCTCAGAGTCCAGAGCATGGGGGGACCAGCTCCATATTAAAATTGATCTCAATTCAAGTCTCTGTAGGTGTAATGGTCATGGGTCTTATTACTTTGGTCATTGCAGCGCTCTAACTCTCCGCTTGGTCTCATAATTCTTTCCATATACTTTTTTTTGATATATGAGGTTCTTTGTGTTCTCATGACAGTACAAAAATATTTATACAATTATATTTTAAATGGAAATGTAGATGAATTTATTTTCAGATTTATGTTTTTAAAAAATTGCCACAAAAAAAAATTGAAGGAAATGTGCAGTTTCTACATTATTGTGGAGATTTCCACATAAAACTATCAATTAGTTTCTCAGAAAAAATCTGTGTGTGTCATGGTCTATTGTGGGGAAAGGACGCCAGACCCGTCACAGGTGGATCGATATATTTCTTTATCAATCACTCCAAAAGCACCCACCCAGGTGCAACACAAATGCTGAGAATGAACTGAAAGTCCCTCTCCACACGGAGAGTCAAACTGGGATTATCCACAGTCCCTCCTTTCGTCCACAGTCAATGAGACAAGGCCACCCAGCTGTGATGTCCTCACACACATTCAGTCAAGTTAATTAATCAGTTCTTGCTTGCCTGGCAACCCCAGCGGAGGGCTAAACAAAGTCCAAACCTGCACCCAAGCTCCCAAGTTTCCAATCACCACATACACACATATTAACCCCTACCTGTCCAGGGCTGTGCCATATATTATATGAGTGACTGGCTCCGCTGGAGGCATGGTCCAGCGGCCTCAGCCATGACAGAATCTGTGACACCTGATCCGCGTAAAGCCAGGGGGTAATTGTACATAAACATATACTTATATTTTACCAACAGCATAATCATAACCATAGTAACATGTGACTTTTTATCTATATTTTTATTTTTTATTTAATCATGATCATAGAAGTTACTATGGTCAGAATAGCCCTTTTTTTTCATTTTTATTTAACCATGGGTATAATCATAACTATAGCAACAACAGTCATGTAACTTCTTGTTTATATTTTTTTATCATGAGCATATATATAATCATAGCAACAACTGTACTTTTAGTTTTTATTTATTTATTTTATTTTTGTCACCATCAGTTACAGCTCCATAACTATAGCAACAATGCCCATTTTAAATAAATGTTATACAATGTTATACAATAAATGACCCTATATTAGGAGACCCATTTTTTGTATAACTAGCTTTTCTAGTTATGCTATTCTAAGACACCACCAAGCTTTTTTAGCTATATATTCTTGTATGTGTGCTTGTTTAAATGCTCCAGCAGGCTCTGTATGTGGCTTTCTTGCTGTTTGTGTGTAAAAGAGGATATCCCTCTTTTGTTCCTTGAGGAAGCCCCCAAGCTGAGGGCCTCGCTTTAACTGTCATTCAAAATCGTCTGAAGACCAGAAAGAATGGTGCTAATGTCAACAGTCAATGCTGAATCAGGAGCTGTGATTAGTTTCAGGCTAAACCCACTGCATACGACACTATATGCAAGGGGACCACCAAATGGCATCATGAACAGACTTCTCAAACCACCTGCCGTGACCACACACTTTGTAGCACAAACACTAATGCTTCCTGATGCACATTTAACTACCAGTGTAATTATTGCTAGAAGTATGTTACATTACAGCAACTGTAATTTTACATATAGTGTTGTCCACAAAGACAAGTATTAATAGTTTCCTTTACAAAGAAATCACATATACTTCACATGTGAAATCTGGGAAAATGTAACATGAGACATGAAAGAAAATGACCATGTTTATTTTTACATTCAGTAAATCTTGATTCACCCCTTCATTTTGCGACTTATTTTTTATGAAGTCTTGAGAATCAGTTCTCCAGGCTCCCTGAAGGACTTTTAAAGATTTTCAGTACAGCTTTGTTTGTTAAGACCCACAGTGCCCTACGTATGGATCAATCAAGATTAACAAACTGAGCCAGTAAAGAAAGAGGTGCAGATGATTCAAGCTAAATGCTGAGTGGTTTGAACCCCTGTATCTGGGCACATTTTATGTTTAGGTTCTTTACTGCCTGAAACTGTAAAACATTTATTCCAATTCCTTTTATTTAATCTACTTAGTATTCCAAAGCTTGACAGTTTGAAAGGCATAGAACAGTATTTTACACCAACATGGTAATTCAAAGCAAAATGTAAAGAAATTTTGCAAGGTACTGGATCTGTAAAATATTATGTGTGCAGAAAAAACACATTTGTCATATTTATGTTTTTCCTGAGTTGTTTAAATTTTGCACTCCCTATATCATGTAACTTTGATGTTAGGGATTGATTGCATTCAGTCACAAGAGCATTAATATGGCCAAACACGGATGCTGGATGGTTAGCTCTAAATCACAAACTTTGGAATTTTGGGTGGAACTCACTCACTGCCTATATGTTACTGGATAGACAATGGCTGAGTGTGTGTGTGTGTGTGTGTGTGTGTGTGTGTGTGAGACAGAACTGAAGGATAAAACTAATAATCGCAGAGTAGGTGATATAGGTTCCCTAAAAGAGAAAAGATTCCCACCAGAATCAGCGTTCTCATTCACTCACAGAGCAAAGCTTTACAGCGTGAGTAAACACAAACTTAAAGAACAGGTCTGGCAGGATGTTGTATTAGTTTTATTAAACCGATGACTGCTTGTCCTTGATAATCACTGACAATTAAAAATGTTTCTTGTGATAGAATTTTTTAGCAACATTCAGCATTAGATGACAGTTGATTTTAATACACAGGTGAAGTTGTTGTGACATACACAGTTTTGGTTAGATTTATGTAGCAAATGACTTTATGAAACCTGAATATTTTTCTAAATCTATTTGAAAACCTTGTTGTCTGCCACTCAGGGCAGTCAGAGAGAGGGAGAGAGATTGGGCAAAAGGGAGAAAGAGCGAGAAAGAGAGAGTGAGTTCAGTGTAATTGCTGCCTTCGCCTGCCCAACAAGGTTAATGATGTAATCCAGTGCAGGACAATGAGGCTCTTTATGAGTCTGCAAGGTGTTAAAACTTTTCCCTGAAGCCCAGTTTGGCCAAGCATTCTCACTAAACTCCAGCCTCCCTCTGCCGTTTCTCGCTCTCTCTTTCTCTCTCTCTCACTCTCTTTCTCTCTCTCATTCTCTCTCTTTTCACTACGAAACCAAACCCCTTAATTTTACCCCTTAATATAACCTTAATTTTTACCTTAATTTACAGGAAAGTAAGGAAAATTA
>JBBKCR010000016.1:1092713-1104811 GCA_037577295.1 Ladigesia roloffi
ATTAATGGGCACTTAATTCAAATTAAGGTGTTTGGTGCATAAATTAAGGTAAAATTAAGAATATTTTAAGTACATTGGGTTTCATAGTGTTTACTGGTCTTTTTCCTCTCTTTTCTCTTGCATGTTTTTTCATTTATTTTCTTTGTTGCTCCTCTTTTCCCCTCACATTTCTAGTTTCTCTCTTCTAATTCTATTGTTTTTTTTCTCTTTTGTGTCCCCCCCAATCATTTCACTTACAATTCCTTTTGTTTTACCTAACCTTTCTTGACCCTTCTCTCTCTCCCTTTCACTTTTTTCTTTTCCTTTCTTTTTCTCTCTCTTTATTTCCTGCACATATTTTACTATTGTCTTCTTTCCTCTGTCTCTCCTCTCTCTTTCCCTTGCCAAGTTTCTTTTTAAACTCTATTCGTTTTCTCCTCTCTCTTTATAAATAAATTAATTAAGGGGGCTTTTGGTTAACGCCCTTATTCAGAGTGATTTACAATCAATATTTACAGGGACATCCTTACTAGGGTTTCACGGGGTCTGTGTTGGACTCATTGCATATAAATTGTATTTTTATTTTTTTTAAGTGTTTTAATAAAACATATAATATAATATTTTATATTTTTTTAAATGTTTGTAATACTCAGACCTAATTCCAGACCGAAATAAAATAAAACAATTATTTGGCAATATTTTGCCCACCAACCAAAAACAGAAATACGAGAACACAACAGCACTGAAATATTTTATTCAAACTTAAGATGCTGAGCAGTTTTTTTTCCACTGATGGAACCCGAATGGAGCAGGTTCTGGTTCTGTACAGTTCAATAGCAATCTTGAAATTGCACATCTGACAATGTGACTCTAGTAATCCCAGCAAGACAAATTCTTCATTTAGAAGGGAGTGTTGAGTCCATTTGTAAGGTTGAAGCCAAAACGGATGTCTGAATGCGGGGGCCAAGGACAGATCATTCGTTTGATTCCAGGCAGTGGAAATAAGATTGAGGATGCTCAATGTTGTACCACCATGTACAAAAACCAATCTACCAGTCTGTCAGCTTCCTGCTTTGGGCTGTATAGCCTGCTTTCTAAAGGTCAGTATAGAATTATAATTAAATATAATTGGCCCAGTCACATTATAATGCTTAACAAGGTCAGTCACAGCCTCTTTGTTCTAAATGTGCCCTTGTTTTTTGCCACTCAGAGTCCTACAAAAGCCTCACATTTAATTCTTCACAATATGCTTGGGGAACTATGATGCATAGATGCATGCAATTACCATTAGCAGTCACAAAGTTGTGCATTTAGTGCAGAGCTCATATACTTGACCAAGGGCATATACCATAGTGCTAAGATTCATCATCTTGCTGAGCTCCAGCATCATAAGGACATAAATTAGCCAAATTAAGTAAATGAGGAGTTATTAGTGCAGAACCCTCACTACTACCCAAGACTTAGCGAAGAGCCAATTAAGACAATTAAGTGTTGCAGAGAATCAAACCAGGTGGTTGTTAAAGCTAAACAATGCTGTTTACGCTAGTGGTAGCCCCAGGACTTATGTGCTTTATGGGACATAATCATCTGCACACAGGGGCTGATTCACTACAGGGTTAGGACCCAGGACCGCAACACCCAGCATGCTGCAGGGTACCTCTGATTCCCAGCAGAGGTAAGATCTTTAGCTGTAAACAATTAAAGATACACCATCTGATGATTCACATTAAAATTAGCTGTAATGCTGGCTTCAAGAATAACACAATAAAACCATGATGATATCTTGATTGAACAGGATTTCATCACTGAAATAATTTAGGTTTAATTTTTCTTGAACTTTGATAAACCATATGCACAAGTGCCTTCACGTTTCATGGGAATTATGGCAAATTCCAGAAACCGACTTGAAACTGCCCATGAACACCCAGTCATATCATAATTACCACTGGGGAACTGCCGAAATAAATGTAAAAGATATTATAAAAAACACCCTTATAAACATATTTTTTTCTGTTGTTAGTGAATAGTTTGCACCCTATACAATGTTGTGTCATAGACCATTTTAATGCTGTCTAGGTTTACACCTTATATCATTTTTAGACATACCGTTACTGTTTGGTTTTACCTACCATATGCTAGCAACAGTGTCAGTGGAGGATAGCCTCCTAGTACTTGCCAGTTGGCAAAAACAATGCATTTTTTCCATGTGAATTTAAATAGCCTGCAGTTAACCCCAGTGACAACATGATTTTCTGGGATCAGGAGATGATCCAGCCCATAGCCCAAACTCTTTATCAGCGGGAGGGAGAAGTCTAAATCTGTTTTGCCCAAGCAACAGCACAAGACAAATTGTGGGTCTACCATGTTTTTTCTTCACTACGACAACAAAAGCACGTGAACACAAATCACTCACACATTCCAACTGGAAAAAAATATCTTTCCTATAGCGCATAACGCCAGCATCAATCTATGTTCAAATAAAACGGGGTTGAACTAATGGAGTTGACCTCATCATCCACTTTATAAGAAACTCCTCCCTTTAATAAATAGGTCCGATCTTTTTTTTTTTTAAATCAATGGTTTTCTGACTGAAAGAGCAGCTTTTCAGGTGCTAAGAATAAGGTTAGTTTTATAATACTTTGGGGTTCTTTGGCACAGGTATATGGAAAATTGGATTCCTCCAAACATCAGCAAAATCAGCAAATGTGACACAGTGAAGAAAAACTGAAGCTGTAATCATTAAAAGAAGTTTCACTTCTTGAAGAAATACAAGCCAAAGCTTTTGTAATGGACCTCATTTCATGACTTGACCATCACTGAAAAGCCGTTGATAGATCTTCAGCACATTGTAGGTGCAAGATGGGCAAAGCAAACTGCAGAGTTCGAGAATTTCGAAACCAAATTTTTGCGCAATTTCCCTTTTTTATAACTTAATCAAAATTGAAGTGACATCAGGATTAGCCGAATTTTTTTTCCATAATAATTTACTCCAGATGTTTTTTTTGCTTATTTTCACTTATTGACCAAACCTGTCATAAGCTTGGGGAAGCCCCAAATGTTGCATACAGTTTTATGTAGTAGATTCAAGAGATTCAAGATTCAATAAGATGCTCCTGGAAAAGTAACATAACATTTCCCCCTATATTCACACATAAACTCACCACACCACACAGTGTGAACTTCTTTCTCTGCCAATTCACCAAGTGAAGCAGTGGGCTGCCACCAACAAGTGGCAACCAGGGAGCAATGCATGTGGATGTTACCTTGCTTAAAGAAACCTCAGTGAACCACTAGTAAACTTTGGAATCAAACCCACCACCTACTGATCACAGGGGCAATTACTTAACCAATAACAACTACCTAATGACCAAACATTTTGCATTAATGTTGTTGGGCCAGTTAGCATAGCAATAAATGCACTAAGTAGCATACCAATTATTGCAAAAATGAGTGTATCATGAAATTGTATCAATTATTGCACCAATTAAGAATTGTTTGTCGCAAAAATGCTAGTGCTAAATTGCTGCACAATGTGCTTGGGTACTGCACTTCCTATTATCCTCTCTCTTTTTCAGTTGCTGTTGATGTCCAGGAGAATAAAGTGAGTAAGAGTGGAGAAAATGAAAGAGGGGGATGTTGTTAGCGAACACGGTCATGTTATGCTTGTCTAACTGGCATTTTCTCATTGACCAGTCTGGTTCAGTAAATCCCTCTGCATAAATCAGTGAACGTCAAAAGAATTACCCTCAGTTAAAGAGTCAACAATCAAGTCCAGGAACAAATTGAGGTTCAGGGCCTTCAGTTTTTGGTGGCATAATCAAAAGATTAGGGGGTCTTGGGGTATTTTGCTATCTGTAGATCAAGACTTACATTGAAGTAGAATTCCCACTTTGCGTACAGCTAGACAAATCAGTCAGAGGCTGGGCTTCATGCACTAAAAGCTGAAGGTAGCTTGGTTATTATAATTGTGAAAGCAATAAAACCAACTCGCATTCACTAAAACTCAGATTCTAATCACTTATGTATTCTAACTTACTAGACAAAAAATGCATGAGACTATATTTTTCCCTCATTCTGGGTGTGTGTACAGGAATGCCATCCGTCTGAGACCGTTGCATTTGACAAAAGGGTTCATGAACTCTCTCCGCATTCAGAGACACAAACTGGCACACACACTTTTGTAAACAGAATTAAATCAGTGCTAAAGGAAATGGGTCATGAAGGCATGACTGCAGTTTAGATAATAGCCTCTCTTCATTAGCCTCTCCCACTGACAGGCTGAGATTGTGCTAAGACTTGCTGACCACATCATAAACATGAGAACCACTACTTCTTTTTTTCTAATCCATAATCAAATTAGAGAAGAGTAACAGATGCTCTGTTTCTCTGCTCTGATGCAGCCTGAAGTGACTATGCCTCTCCTCCCACCCAAACCATTGGCAAACATTCATAAAATACAAACATAAGATTTTTTATCCTGAACAGGGTTAATTGTTTATTTTACTCCAAATGCAGATGGGCAGTGAAGACACAAATATTTCTTCTTCAGCCTTGCAATGGCCAGTGCAGCAAACAAACCACCTGTTAGCCTAAATGATCCCAAACTTGACTCAAATTGGGTTCACTTAAAGGGCACATAACCTACACTGTTTCTGTAATTATTCCCATATGGTTAAATATGACGCATATGAGATTTTATGGATTAGAAATAGCCACAATCATATTTACGTTATAGTTTTCTCTTTTTGTGATTGCTAACACTAAAGCTCTTTTCACGCCACAGTCCAAGACACTATTGGAATACCTTTACTGCTAATATTGGGACTTTGCGTCATTGATTAATTGTATTGTAATGTAATTGCTAATTCCTTACTAGGAATTTGCCCATCCCGGGTTTCTTACTTGTTAGCCAATGCGTAAATTTCAATAGCTTGTCAGCTACATTAGAGTCATGTGCAATACATTTCAGACACCAAACATTTACTTGCTGATTGATTAGATTTAGCCTGATTGGGAAAAATAGCCCATATCTTACACTTTTCATCTATTTCCACTATTTATGTATAAAGGCAAGACTTTTCCAATGACAAGTATTTAAGTATTCTCAGATTTACTTGTTTATGTGGTTTCTTATGTGTATTGTTTGCATGTAGGAAAGTAAAAATCTACAGCAGTTTAACAAACTCACTTGTGTGTTGTGATGTGTTGCAGTGTTAACAGTAATCAAATGTGGATGGTGAATAGTGCGGAAACTGGTTTGCTGAGGGTAGACCTGAGATACACACCAGACGGAGTTCAACACAATGTCTGTGCTGTAAAGGCCTTTAATTGGATCACTGGGCAGCAATGCCAGTAGAGGCCATTTGAGATGATTGTGAACATGTGTGCACTGTTTATAGAGGTGTAAACGCAGGCTGCTGGATACACAAGCTGACAGCTATACAGAGTGTGCCAAAGAGTATTTTTTTCCACCTTTTGTCTCTCCAAACCCAAACAGAAAGAGAAATTATAAGACTCATATAAAAATTCCTTACAGTTATTATTTATTAGATGCATGTGGCTGTGCATGGTGATTTGTTTTTTTTTAATCATATCATTTAATCAGTGCAAACATGAAAAAGAAATTATCTTCTAAAGTTGGCATTAAATGGTTCATATCATAGAAAAACAGAGTACATTCTCCTTTGATGGGAAAGCAATAAAATGGAAATTATGTTGCAAAAACAGCCCCTGTTTTTGTGATATCACAGATATTAGTATATTTGCATATAACAACCCAATCAGCCTTCAGCAATTTAGATTCAAACCTTCACATTAAGTTTTACAAAGTGTTGCATTTTATGTTTTGCAAATGTACATATAGATGAGTCTTAAATGTGCAGTAGCAGTAACACCTTGATTCTAATTGTAGGTATAAAGAAACTTTGGAAAATGGCTATGAAAAATTAACTATGATATTATTGAAATACAAAACCATACAAAAAATCTCAGGAAAGGAAATAATGCATAAGATAAGTTTAAAATAGGGTCTATAAGCACTTTAAGCATAAACGTAATGAAGTACATCACAGCAATGCCTGGGGGCCCCCATCATGGCCTGGTTGGTGAAAGTGGACACCCGAAAACGCCATAACACACATGTCCTGTCGTAATACAACACCAGAGGGAAAGAGTGTGTCTCTCTAGAGAGTCTCTCTAATTTTACTGCCCTCATTCCCCAGTACACACACATCTCTACTGTTTTTCACAGGCCTAAGGCACTGCTTCAGCTGAAAATTCTGATTGATTGTATATGTACATCTATATTTGGGATAGATCGATGCTATCATTGTATTATTAACAATCAAATACAGACCCCACAAACAACATTTTACAGCAGCCAAGGCAGGTAAAAGTTAGATTAACTGGCATTTCATATATTATAAGGAGTATAAATGTAAGTGCGAAGATCAGTGCAATAGTGCCAGATTACAATACTACATATAACAATGCAGAATAATATTAGTTATTAGTTAGACAACTTAGGATTTGTAGTTATTATAATTTAATTATTTAGGGTCTGAATTGCTTTAGGAAAAAAACTGTTTTGCAATCTGCTCGTGCATTCATTTCCCTGAGGACAGGAGTTCAAAAAAGTGATGACCAGGATGAGAAGTGTCCTTAATGATGTTATTTGCTCTTCAGTGATAGGAAATATTTGCAATGTCATCAAGTGAGGGAGAAGGGCGTCAATAATTTTTATTAGTGAAGACCCTAGCAAGTTCAAAGGCGCATGCCTTGAGCAACTTCCCAGGTATTCTTTCTGTGCCAGCTGCCTTTCGAGGGTTCACTTTCCTGAATAGCTGGTCTTATGGTTATATAGTTGATGATTTGTCATACCTGACTGGGATTGTTGGCAGATAAGTGCTCCTCAATATTCTCTTTGTTAGCCTGCTTAGCCTGTTTGATTCCCTATTTCAGGTAAACGCTTGAAAATTGTACCAACCGGTGGTTGGGGACCCCTTGTGTAGATTACTCTGTTTCCTGCCTTGAAAGCCTTTTCGCAAGTTTTGAGGAGTGTTAGGATGTCTTTCGTCATCCAGGGTTTCTGGTTAAGGTTGATCCTTATTCGCTTCCTCACAATGCAGCTGGTAATATAAAACAGGACTGTTTGTGTGTAATCTCTTAGGCCTGGTTGTTTAAAAATGTCGCAATTAGTCTTTTCAAAACATTCCTATAGCTGGTAAAGAGATTCTTCAGGCCAGGTTTGAAATGTTTTACAGAAAGCTTTGCCTTCTTCCTAAGGGGTGTAATTTGCTGGGTTAAGAAAAAAACAGATATGATCAGGTAGGCCAAGATAAGGGAGGGGCATAGTTCTATAGACATGCTTTATATTGGAATACACGTGATCATTCCCCAGCTAGGACACTTCACATAAAAATCGGAAGTCCAATTCTTAGACAGCTGTAAATTAATGTTATCCCTATCCCTTAAAATTACTTCTTTAGTTTATAACTGGAGCTCTGAGTTTATTGTTAATAGTCAGTGAAAAAGCTTGAATCCTTTCTGTAAAATGTACATGGCCAGACCTACTTTCAACCTCTTTAACTATTATATTTGCACTCCAAAATGTTAACAAATTAGCTATGTCTGGGGTAACTGGAATATTGTGTTATTTAAAATTTTTTAAATTGCAGTCATACCAAAAACTTGCTAGGCAAATTAATACTTGGATGGGAGCTGATGTGGGAATGCCAATAAAATGAATTTGCTTCCCATAGCAATTCATTTGGCTTTGTGCCAAGTTCATCTAGTTGAGCTTCCGTCATGGAGAAACACCACTGATCTATGAATGGGACAGGCTCCAGCACCTCCTCCCACCACCCAGGTTAAATGATAAACAGAATAAATGCACAAAAAATGATTAACTTTTCTCATTTGGAAGTTTCTTACCCAACTGGCTTCTTCTCAGGGCATTTTGCTTCTCATCTAACAACTCACAGCGAATCACACTTTTTTTTGTTTATATAATTTTTTAAGTCATCCGCAAGGCCGACTTGAGGAGCTGCATTCTCTCACTGGCCTCTTTAAGCTACTCTTGTACTGCCAAATCTCTAGTGGACAGTTAGATGCCATAGGCCATTTGTTCAAAGCTTTGGCACCCCTGATTGAATATTTTGTTGAAGAAAACCTTTGAATAAAAATGGTATTGTTCTGCAAAGCACATGAGAAAACCGAAAACGAAAAATATAAAATGTGCTATATATACAATTAAGTGTGCATTTAAATGTAAATAATTTTCCTGTTAGGGATGTTCATTTATGCCCAGCGTGCCTAAACTTTTGCACATGACTGTATGAGAGGTGGTGCTCAATAAGTTTAAGTTCCTGTGATACAATGATATTTTGGCAAAAATTAATCAGATTTCCACAAAATTGCAGTGAAGAAGACAAGGAGTCAGTAGTTCTGTCCATAGTTTTTGCCATTTTAATCATACAGTATCTACAGCACAAGAAACCACATAAGTGAGGCTATTTGATGTTTCTAATTGATGGTCACAAACCTTTCTTAAACCTAGTCAATGTCAGTACAATGTTCCAGTGCAAAACTAAAAATGCCGCAATCTGTGCCTGAGATTGTGCCATTCAAGTGGGCACCGTCCTGCTGCAAGCCGCAGGCTTCTCCCAGGCCTTGGATTCGCCCTCCTCTGCAGGGCAGTGGGATCATTGAAATAGCAGGGATGATAACCCCCAACAACAATAGTATATTATCCACAGGAATCTCTAGGTCTTCCAAAGGGAAAATGCTCCTTTTCTTCAGTGTCATGCTGATGAGAAAGCTCCACCAACCTGACACTGAAGTGAGCCATTTAAGAGCAGCGAACAGTGGCGGCCATTCATGAGTGCCTGCGAGCAGAATAGCCTCTCTCTTTCTCTCTCACTCTCTCTCTCTGTCTCTGTCTCTCTCTCTCTCTTCCTCTCCTTGTTTAAGACACAGAAAAAGGGGGGAGGCTCGTGAGGAGCACAGCAGACAAGGGCCTGCAGAAACCCGAGTAGCCAGCTGACTCGCACATGAATAGAGTTAGGCACAATGGGAAAAATGCTGTCCAGCACAATCCAGTCTCTTTATTGGCCCAGGCCACTCCACAACGATAAATAGATAATGAAGAGACAGTAGCATCAACTGGCCATACAAACTTATGGCTGGATGTCAAGCATGCATGCCCACACAGACACTCACACATATTCACACTTTATACAATTTGGTACATATTTATAGTAGGGCTGAGCAATTTAACACATTATTATCGCATTAACACATTATTTACTTATTTATTATTTATTTACTGCATTAACAGCTACAATTATTTTATTGAGTTTTAATGCAGTTTTTTCACAGACATCAATATATATTTTTGATACATGTGTATGTACCTATATGTGATAATAAAATTTTTCTCATCGAAACCTGCTCAGAGTTTCAGACAAAAAAATAAGGTTCATTGCTTATTGGGGTTAAAACAGTTTTTGTCCAGCAAATGTACAAAAACACACTCACAAACATACACATAAACACAAGCATACAAACATATACACACACAGAGAGACAAACACACACATGCAAACACACACACATGAACAAACACAAACAGACACAGCCTATTCAAGTCAGCAGCTCTTGATTTAAAAAACCTGATTGGTGAATGTGCTGATGTGAGCCCATAGACAAGGCTTTGTGAAATCTGATTAAATGAAATGTGGTAATGGCTGAGTTAATGTCAGCTGATTTGCAGTTTGCTACATAGTACATTCAATTTATTGTTTTTTTTTACTTTGGTTGACTTTAGTTGAATTTTGTTCATTCAATAAAGGTGCTGAAAAAACATTCTGATTTGTTCTAGTTAAATGATGTCACAGAACCAATTTTTATATTTTCAAATGAACTTTTACAAATATTTTTGGTAAATGGGAATTCATGAATGTAAATTTTTTCAAAAGTTTTACCAAGTGCCCCATTGTAAATACAATCAGATATTTGAGGTTGACCCATTTGGATACATTACGTGTACACATGTCTTGTCCTGTCTTTGTATGGGGGACACAACTACAGGATATACATCAGAGAAAATAAGCTTTAAGAAATGTAGACATAGTATGAGCTAAGGAGCTCCAAACTAAACAAGTCCTTCACAACGCAGGCACAGGTTACAGAAAACAGATATCCGTCCACTCCTAGTAGTACTAAGGCTTGAGGGGGGTGTGCACACGGCAGCTGTCTGAGTCGCCCTAGATACTTTTAGGCTCACTTGCAATGGTGGCAAGTAAGATTGGTCTGCTTCTCGTGTACCTGTTTGAGGTGAGAGCCTTCTCACCGAATTCAACCGATAGAGGGGAGATAGAGTGAAATCACAATCAAACAGTTATGAGACTGAAATTATTACTCTCATATCAGGGACACTTCACAAAATCATGGTACAGGTGTGCCTGTAATAATAAAATTGACTGAAATTTGTATAAAGTGTATTGTTTAATATCATCTGGAGATCATCTGTTTGGGGACCAAAAATCATAAAGTTCAACAGTTCTTGCAATGACTTCTGGTGGTATGATGTTGCTGTCATTGTCGGCCCTTAGTTCAAGGGTGTTTTTTCTATTTGTTTCAAAGACTTAAAATGAAGAAAGACATTCTGGAATGAGCGTCAGCTGAATGCTGTAAATGTAAATTTACAATAAAATAATTCTTTGGCACTTGACTGTAATTAAATCACTGCATTTCATGGCTTTTAGTGACTTATTGCTTCTAAAAGTGACTCCAATTGACTTCCAAAGATCCTGAAAGTGGAGAAACTCCCTGCACCCCTTCTGATACTGCAGAATGGAAAAAGGGCATTATCTGCCTGTTTCACTAGAAGTGATTGTTTTCATTGTACCTGACTTCCAGCACAATAAACAAAACAAACATGCCATGACCAACGTGTAACGGCTTTGATAACGTGGGGCTAAGAAAATGGTTGGAGAAATGAAACAAAGCTTTTCTTCACACTACAATATTATTCATGAAGTTTTAACATTTGTTTGGATACCACTTAATTTTGCAGGTACTGACCTTGTATTTAACATATTTTGTAAATTTTATTAAATGCAACTGAACATTGAATGGAAACATCGAATCTAAGCCTAAGGTTAGGCATAACCCTAACCTCAAGCCAAGACTTAAATCTAAACTTAAGCTTAATGCTTCCGATCATAAACTTACTATATCTGCAACCCTCAACAGGCTGGTCGTGGTAAAGTGGATCCGCAGGTAGAAACAGAGCTTTTTGTTTGCTGCTGTGTTAATTTAAAAGTCTCATGCTACCTCTATTGTTGGATGTATTACCATAGTCTCTACCATGAACAGATCAAATAACAGAAACAGGAACCTTTCAACCTCTTAGGCATAAAAGGGTAAAGGCACAGTAAATGATTTTTACCAGTTAATTTTTTTCTGGAATTGCTGATCCAAAAATGATTTAGAAACTATCAGTTTAAAAGTTGTTTGAGTTAACAGGTGTTGCACCTTAGGGCTCCAAGCTCATAAGTAGCCCATATGTCTTGCTCACTTTAAGCCAGTAAACAATGATCCTCTGCTCTTTTTACCTGTGAAGGACGTGGCAGTGACGGCTGAAGCTTCTGGAGTTCACTCTGATCCATCATGAATCTGCTTTAGGGCAAAATCAGAAACTCATAAGAGGCACTTAAAGTATTTTTCAACTGAATCCAGACACAAAGAGGAGTGTTCTGCAACACAGTATTAAATTACCAAAAAAGGATCATCTCAGGTCACTTGATATTCATGCATGTGATAAGAAAGAGAACGAGGGGGGGGGGGGCTGCTGGAGACAATATATCACTTTGTAAGTGCCATGTAATGACTTGTTGCTTTGCAGAAGATGGCGGTGTGTTACTGGGCTCCACTGAGAGTCTTATCTCCTCTTTGCCAGTCTTTATCAGCCAAGACCAATAGTACCGGCTTCAGCAGCTCTAAAGATGATAATTCAGTCAGTGTCTATATTCTGTATAGGGTTTTTTTCTTGTTTATATATTTGCTTATTTTTATTAGCTTATGCATATATATAAGCATATATTTATTTATATATA